>JASKGM010005946.1:0-11652 GCA_034509205.1 Ceratonia siliqua
AATTTTCTTTGCGTTTTCCCTCTCACGCCTCAAAGTCATAAAATGACGGTTTTTCACCGGCCGTCACGTTGTGACAGAATGTATGGACCATTTTTGATGATTCACTAGATTAGATAATCAACTGATTAAATGAAGATTTTCATTATTTTTTTCCAATTTGTGTGGTCATTCCCATCAAAGTATGGTGGCCTTGTAGAGGAGTGTCCTTCTCTGATGCTACTTGAATTATGATGTTTACTCTAGGCTATTAAACTTGTTAAATAGAAACCAAAGCTCTTATACTAATTTTTAGTTCAAATAGGGATGATCACACAAGAAGTGGAGTTGAATTAGGTGATCTAAGTTATTAAAAAAGTTTTGATGATAAGAAATATTTCTTATTTGACCAACTTGAAAACTTCGGCTTTGCTGAAAGAAGAAAAACTTTCTTAACTTAGTAGTAAAAAAACTTAAGTTCTTTGAAAAATGTTTTCTTTTGTTGAGACTAGAAGACTTAGTTGCTCCCTCTTTGATTTCATAAGTAACCAAACTTGACTTACGAAGATAAGCTTTAATAACATAAGTCAGAATGATTAACAGAAGGATGTAAAGAATTATGTTTAAGGTTTTTCTAAGAGATAGATTATTCAAAAGCAAATGCTTGAGTGTTTAAGAATTTTAGAGCAACCAATACTAAAAGCTATGATGCAGAAAAGATAAACAAGATAAGAGCGAAGGAGATTCACACCAAGATATATAATGGCTTAGACCCAACAAAATACTAGATCTTACGTCTACTCCTCAAGCACACAGCAAGATAATTCACTCTAAGGGTAATCACAAGTACATGATCAAGCGTTAAGCTATTTACAACCCACACCAAGTAAACCTCTCAACCACTAGATTTTACATGATTACCTAGCAAACCTTTCTCCACTAGATTTTTCAGGCTCAACTAGCAAACCTTACATACTAAATTTTTCTCACAGGAAACCTAGAAAACCCAAAACAAAATTTGAGTAAATACAAATAAGCTCAAGACTCCTTAAGATAAACAACTAGGTAAGACTCGATGGAGTTGAGTATTTCAATAGGTTGAGCTCAGCAAACTTATAATCTTTTTTCTCAATGTAAAAGTATATTCTCTTCATTACTTCAGCTCTTACATTCCAGTCTATTTATAATGCTAAAGATGACTATTACTCTTTACTAGTCGAGGTCCTTGGGGTTCTTCAAAGGAGGAGGTAGCTCAGAGGATTTTCTTTCGATATACACACACTTCTTTGAATTTGAATTCTGATCTTGGAGCTTCAAACCATGTCTGCATGATAGCTTCATTTTGCAACCTATGATTGATCATTACTCTTTACTAGCCATTGGTCCAAGGATGCATCAGCTCATAGGTTCTTCTTTAGATGCTGCATAAGTAGATTTTAGATGGTCAGAAACAAAAAACAGTATTTCAATAGTACTATTTAAAAGAGCAACAGTACTTTTTCAGTGCATTAATTGTCTAGATCTTCTGTAAAGATGAATAAAAAATAGTATCTCAATTGTATTTTTCAAATGGGTTACAGCAATCTTTACGGTGCATTAATTGTCTGGATCTTCTTTTATGCAAGTTCTTTGTATTCTTATTTTATTTGTCTTGGGCAACGAACAAATACTTTATTCAAAACTGACTCTTTTAATCGTATAAGATATTTTCTTACAGTTGCGAATATTTCTTATCTGTTCACTTAAGAAAATGCTTACAGATAGCTTCTTTCTTTCTCTAAGAACTTGCTCTGTTGAGAAATAACTTTGGATTGCGTTTCTTAAGAAGATAGAAGAACACTTGCATATTTTAAGAAAAGATTTCCTTGTACTATGTTTTGCTTAACAAGATTCTTCTTTCAAAAACATTTCAAGCTCTTATTAAAAACCTTTTTGCACTTGAAATTTTCTCCACAAGTTAGACATAGTTGGATTATCAAAATATATGTCAACATATATATGCTCTGCACTTGTTGGAAAGAATTTTTCAGGTTCACATGCATGAAAAGGCTATGTTAAAGATCCTGCAAGGAAGAAATTAATGCTTTCTCTAATTTTTGTAGGGGAAGTGTAAGCAATGGTCACCTATTTTATTTTTTAAATCTTTCATGGCTATCTAGTTATGAATTTCTGATGATTGCTTCACATCATGATATCATGTTTTAGTTTTAAGCCTACGTTTGTGATAAAGAGAGCTTGGACTACACTTTCTTTATCCCTCTTTATTTATTCCTTATCCAGCTTTGACATTTCATATTATGAAAGATCATTGTTTTGAAAACTATGTTTTAAACCTTGTTTTTATAATTTTAAACTTTGTTTTTATAAATGTTTTGACATGCGGCAAATGGTGGTGTTTAAAAATCATTTTTCTGTGGTCTAGAACTATTTTGATGACTACTTGATACTCCTTTGACTATGCTTGATGCTTGATGTTAAAACTTGATAATTTAGTTCCTTTTATGATGTCAAATAATGTGTTTATGCAAAACATATAATGTCGTATACTTTTATTTGCTTGAGTTTACTAGAGAACGTGTTTTGAGGCAAAGTGCTACATGAGGAAACTTCAAGAGAAGTAAAAACAATGCCTAGACTACTTGACAGGGAGAGCAAGAAGTCTTTTGCTTAAGGGGAGTTACTCTTTACCTTATTTCTTTAATATTGTGTCAGTAATTGAGTTTTTCATTTGAAATATCTTGGAAAAAGCTTTAAACTTTGATTCCAAAATATATTTTGCATCTATAGGTTTGTCATAATCAAAAAGTGAGAGATTGTTAGCCCGAAAGTTTCATAAGGAAGGATATGGAGTTTTGATGATAACAAGCCAATAAAACCATTTTGGAAATTTATTTTTAAGGCTACAAGTTTCTTAAGCTTTTCAAATTCAAAATTCAAATGTTGTCAATACATTTCGTACTTGAATAGGTGCTACTAATGAGAATATCTTTTCTTAACTGTGTGATCTAAAATCAAAATGTGAAAGGAAACATCTTACAATCAATCAAGTAAGATTGGAGCATATCACAAACATAGAAAGTCAAGTGGAGTCATACAAGGCCTATCTACTCAGAATTCCAATTAAAGGCTTAATGGAGCATTTAAACAGTCCATGATAACTCACAAGATGTTTCAAACCTATCCAAATCATAGAGGAATTAGATCAAACTTTTTTGGAAGTCAAAAGCAAGAAATGATGGAAGTTATGCCTAATTAAAGATTGGCATGGTGACTTTATGAAATAAGAATGTTTAAGGAAAAATATATGTAAAGAGACCTTCTAGGAAATAATCAGAACATGCTCAAATCTGCTAGAAGAATTAAATAGTGCAGAAATGAAAGATTACTAAGTCATTGCCATGAAATGAGCAAATTAAAATCATGATATGAGGTTTTACATTAGCAACTTTTGAAGGAGAAGATATTAAGGCCACGAAATATGTTGTAATCACTTGCAGACATCATACAAATGTGCTCAAGTCAGAATCAAGGTCAAAAAATTTAGAATTTAGGAATTCATTCACGAAAGGAGCAGCCAAAAAGGGAAAAGCAAGATGTGAGGTGAAAGACATGATTTTTGAGTCAAAATCTAGAAGCGACATTACAAATACGTCATAAATCAGCCAAAGAAGTGATCTGGAAAGTTTCATGAAGTTTGGAGGAGAAAAATATTTTCTAGTTAACTAAAAACCAATTTTTAGTTAACTATAAAGTATATCAAAACAACAGAAATCATTTAATGAAGAAGGAATCATGTAGAAATCATCTTAAGAAGATCTCCAATGGCGAGAAATAATCTAAGACCTATAAAGCAAAGAAGTGAGCAACAACTTCAAATACATCATTTCCATTAGTATTCCATATGCCGATATAGTGTTACTGTTTGAATCCTTTTGTGAGCTTTATCTTGGCATATTTACTTTGTAAAGAGAGTGTATTGTTGTATCCTAAGAGTATCATAGGCTCTTAGAGAGAAGAAATGTAGGTGAGAGACTATTGTTGGTAAGCGAGTAAAAACAAATCTTGTAAATATTGTTGGTGAGCATGGAAAAATCAACCTGTTCGAGGTGACCGAAGAAACCACTTGTTGCTGGTGAACGAAGAAAACTTGTTGTACAAGTTTTTTGAAAGAAGTGAAAATCCCCTAGGAGTTAAGAAGAATATATGTAGGCTATGGTTGAACCAAAATAAATATTGTGTTCCAATCTTTTTCTTACCATATCTCTACTTTATTCTATCTAAATTATCATTTTGCTCCCTGCCTGCATTTTTAGTTAACTAAAAATAATCTTTTAGTTAACATACTAATATTCTATAGCATACTCACTGTCACAAGTTTATCCATTGCATTATTCTTGTGTCTTCATCTCATACCAATATAATTGACATATGGTCATATGATTTTGGCTTCGAAATTGTTAGAACTTTATTTTCAAGAAAAGACTTCAAAATGTTTATAATCCCAATTCAGACCCCTCTTGGTATATTTATCTTTCACTTTTCATATTAATATTTTCAAACTCTCATTTCTATTTATTACCAAGTTTTTACTCTTATTCGTACTCCACTTATCACATCCCCTACCCATTTTTGTTATAAAGACTTGTGACTCACTAAAAAATGAATAGCACAAAGGCTATTCCAAATGCAGGAGGATATCAGTTAATAATTAGGAATAAAATTTCTTAATCGTCTCTTCAAGGAAAGTTGCTTGAAATCAAACTCGAAAAAAAAAATAGTGATAAAATTGGTGATACATATAATGAGTGGGAGAAGGCACTGATCATGGACCAGATTCATAAATCAGAGTTTTGAGTTATGCAAGAAAAATAAAAATCTAAAATACAAAACAATAAAACTAATCACTGAATTAAACGTACTAAAATTAATTAAAACTAAAGAGCAACTAATAAACTAATTTTATTAATAGCACATGAAGCATTAAATCTGAAACTAATTAAACACCAAATGAAAATTACCACACTAAATGCAAGACTCAATTAACAACTAAATTTATCAAATTAAAATTAAACAACCAAGAAAATCACTAAAAATAATTTTAATTAACAAAAAATTAATTAAAGAAACCAAGCACTTAATAAATCTAATGATACTTAGAGATTAATAAAGCTAAACTACAAACTAAGCTAGTTTAGAAATTAATTAATTAAAGAAACCAAGCACTAATTTTTTTATCTAAAACTAATAATAATGTCATGAAAATTTTAAAATATTGGCTTTAAATATATAAAATATGTAATATTTCAGCTCAATCAACTTGGCCATGCCATCCTTAATTTCCTTAAATTTCTAGGTTCCACATACACATCTATGTAAATTTTATTCTCCATATTTATCATACTTTAATTCGTCATTTAACATGCATTATTATATCACTAGTTTGAAACTCTAACATTTCTTATGTCATTTTCGTTTATCTTTCAAATCACTAAATTACATGTTTAGTTACTTTCTACATAACTTCTTCCGCAACTTTAATTACACATAACCTCATATCCACCTTATTAACAGATTCCTCACCATTTTCTATGCCACATTCATGTCTTGATAACGCAGAAAATTTTCCCTCATTGAAACTTCAATTGCCCACTAAAATACAAACTTTACACTTCCATGTGCTCCCACACATACAATTTACCATGCCATGGCCTATAAAAGTCAGTTTACTCACCTCTAAGGTCTCAAACCCCAACTGCCATAATACCACCTAAGTCCATATCCTTGTCTCAGTTGTTCAAATCATTAACCATGCTTCCACAATCCTTACAATACCTAAAATTAACCAATTTCACCATTGAGTCATGCAAATAATTCAAGAAAATCAAGAATTGGTCTTTGCTCAACTAAAGTAGGAAATATTTTTTTCCCACAAATGGCGTCAATGGTGAAGTTGTCTTTACTATGGTAGATCCCGAGCAGTGCTCATGGTGGTTATTTGCGTTAGCTTCTATGGTTTCACTATAAAATTCTCAAATTAATTTTATGATGTCTTCCCCAAAATATAAATACTATATTAAATAATGGATGCTACACTAACAAAGTGTGTTAATGGTTGACAGTGAAAATAGAAAAGAACAAGAAGGGCATTCAAGGAATTTGAGGATTCCTATTGTGAAAGCAAAAAAAGGGTACCTGTGGTAATGTACAAGGAAGAAAAAGACAAAAGAAGAGAAAAGATACGGCAGCAAGTATTAATTACAAAGTCAACTCACAAGAAAAAAAAAAGGGAAAGAACGAAACAGAAGTTGCAACAAGTTAACTCATCTTGGGAAGGAAAGAGAAAAAAGGAATTCAAGCTAGAAAAGCAAAACAAAATCCTCCATCATCTATAGAAACATTAAAGGCTGAAGATAATGAATCAACAAAGAAGGAAACACTACTAAAAAAAAGGCAATTAGAGGCAGCCAAAATCTACCTCTAAATGAGGAAAATCCGCCTTTGAATATTTTGAGGCAAAATTAGAGGCCAAAAAAATTCGGCCTCTAAATTTGGTGTCACTACTAATCTGAGGCGGCATTCGAAGCGTATTTTTTCGCCCTAATAAAAAATATAATTTGCCTTTAAACTAACAAAAAAAAGCTTCCCATTATATGATAGAGGCGGAATAAATCTACCTCTAAAGCTTCCTCTAAAGTCCGCCTCAAAATCCACCTTCAAATTTGACTCTAAACCAGGGAATTATAGGTGGATTTAGAGGCAGAAAAGTTCCGCCTCTATTTCCCCCTCTGAATTAAAAAATATAGGCCTTCTATGCCTAATTTTTCACTATTCGCTCAGGTTATTTCCTACCAAATTTTTTCAACAATATAAGTTGAAGGGTAAAAAGGGGAAAAAACCAATAATTGCATTAAAAGTAGTTAAAAAATAAATTCAAATATATATATACAACAGTGTGTCATCAAGAAAATTCAAATGTAAATATAATATAATGTTCTGAATAACTAGTATCCTCTGCTCATCATAATCATTATCTAAATTATTACCAATGTTAAGGGTGGAACTGAGTCAAATGCTGCCGAGGGTTGAGGAGAAGAAGGAAGAGTTGGAGTAGGAACTGGAGGTTGAGATGGACCAACTTTAGTAGGACGAGTAACCCCAAGGTGCTTGAAGAGAAGATGCATCATCTATTTGTTTTCCTTTAGTTCCATGCACAAATGATCAATTGTTTAGTGCATGTTCTGAATCATAGATAAGGAAGTAACTTGGTCAACATTAGCAGAAGAATCCTTAGCATAATAAGTGGCCTGCTTCCTAAGGCCAAACACACTCCCCTTCTTAATAACTCCCCTAACCACATCAAAGTATAACTAGTTTTCAGATGCAGCAAAGAGTCCAGGTGTAATAGTACCCCCCCTCTTTAGACACTTGTGAGCTTATCATCTCTTCCTTCAGCTTTGTAAATTCATCCTGGAAAAACAAACCAAACCATAAAGTAGTTAAATTCACAACATCGCATCAGCATGAGAATTAATTAAATGATACAATATATCTAAGAATACTTATAGCACACTGTGTAGCCTTTTAAGATACTTAAGGATCCTTTTTCTTGCACCCCTTAATCTGTGTGAATAGCTCAAATGAAGTAGGATCCCTATGCAATTCAACCCTCTGCATACAAACACCAAAGGAGAAAAATTAATTATTTGAGAGTACTTAAAGAGAAATAAAAAAGATTTTGAAGGCAATTACTAGTCTCTTCCTGTGTTCTGAGCATAAATAGAACCACCAGTGTGGAGTGAGGTACCAGCATCACAAAGCCTATTTTTACTATTTTGCTATGGCCTTAAATTTTGGATCCTTGCATTGCTTGAACATTTCTTCCCTAACTTCAGCAGGGATTCAGTACCCACTGCATTCTTTTTCTATTATTCTCTACATTGCATTTCTCATGCATTTTCCACCCTTGCTGTCAAAATGCTTCCTATCATCAGTAGGGAGCCATTTATACTTCTTCTACGTTGAAGGAAATTGAAACATTAGCATAAAAGCAAAAAGAGTTATAATATTAGCTATATCTACTTAAATCAAAGAAATACAATCCAATTTACCTTCAACTCTTTGAGTCACATATCTCTGACTTCCATAAAAACATTGGTCCATTGAATCCATGGTCCCTCAAACTTGCTTTTAAAAATGTCAGATATAGTAGTTGTCACTTTATCTATCAGCTTAAAGCTAAAAGTTTATATAAAAAGTATTAGCACAAAATTCAATATCATTAGGAATTGACTAGAACTAAATAAGTTTGAATGGTTCATAATGTTTCTTACTCCAATTTCTCGATGAGCGCACATGATAGGCTTAGGCCTTGTGTGCCCATCCACTAGATCAACAATCTCATTTATAGGTGCATGTAGCTATGAACACCTAATTTTGTCTAGGGATTTGTTAAATTAATAAATTTCTCCCCAAATAAAAATAATAAAATTCAAAAGCAAAATTCGAAAAATAATAATAATAATAATAATAATCAAATAAAAAATGAATAAAATAAGTATAAATGGAAAAATTACAAAAAAAAAAGAAAATAATAATAATATAGGAAAATAATTGAAAATAAATAAATAAATAATTAAGTTAATTAATTAATTAATAATAATAATAATAAAATAAAAAAGAAAAGAGAAAAGAGAAAAAATAATAATAATAAATAAATAAAAGGCCCACAAACGCATTTGTTTGGTAGCCTGGTGAAAAAAAAAAAGAAGTTCAGCCATTTCCTTTCCACTGTCAGGCCCAGCCCATACCTCAGCTATCCAAGCCCAACTAGTGTATCCGGTCCAAGTACTTGACCCGTATCCAAACCCAAAACCACCTGGACCGCCTAACCCGAATCCCCCTAAATCCCTAATTTCAGTGTGTTTTCCCCTTTTTCTTCCACGTGGCTTCCCCTAAATCATGCTGTGAAGCTCCTGAATCCCTAATCATGTGGTGCCTCTTTGATTTTTGATCATTCAAAGGCATGAGATTGCCATTTTCTCCCTGAAGCGTGCCTTTCTTTCCCAATCAAAACCGCGCACCTGATTTCTGGTTTCCCCTCTCGGCACCACGGCTTCTGTCATCTTGCTGTATTTTCGGATGAACCGCCGTAACCCTTCCCCATTTGTTTCCTTCAATCACCGGTGAACGTCTCTCCTTCACCATCAAACTGGAAGATTTGCTTCGAATCACGCCATGATTCCAGAAATTAGGATTTGATTCTCGGCTATAAAAGAAGCTTCAGAAAACTAACAGAGGGGAGAACAGAGAGAGCTTTGTGAGGAAAAACACCCAAGCATGATCTAGCCGAGAGCAAGGGAGACTAGGAGCCAACGAAGAGCTTTCTGGAAATTAGGAGAATAGAGGTTTTAAGAAAGAGAAGGAATTAGAATAGAAAAGGGGTTTAGACAGATTCTGAACCTTTGGTATCACGGGCTTTCTACTGGTAGGAGATGTCACTTCTGTTAGCTACAAAGTAAGGTTCAAATTTGGTTATTATCATATTCTGAGACCTGTGGGATGGATTTAATTACTGGTTTGTTTATTTGTTTTTACCTCTGTTTTTTATATGTAATTGCTGGTTTGAAATGAGTAAATCCCCTTTGACATTCAGGATGTGATATAATTTCTGTAATCTGCCTGCTATTTAAGACGCCATGTTTAAAAATGGACAAATTGTCATTTTGAGCCGAGTTTTGGATTCACTCTGTGAAGCAAGTATGATTTCCCCTTTGTGAACTTGATACTCTGTTGGATGTGGGTGATCTTAAATACTACTCTGATTTAGGGACTAATTTAAATCTTTGGTTGGGATATGTGTTGAAATTGAGGTTTAACTTACTTGAATATGTAGACTTGAAATGGCATCTCTGTTACAAGATACAGTTATTAGGAATTTGTAAATATCACTGTAAATTTATATCCTGAAGGGAGTTTCATTCTAAATTAAAAGTGGATTGTGGTATGGATTTGAACGTGCTAGATAAGGCTTGTGGTGGCTGTTTCCTTTCTTTTCTGCATAAGATACTACTGCATTTATATGATCTCTACTGTGTCAAGTGAGGCATGGGGACATTTCTTCATTAAATGGTTGCTGTTGTACCGTTTTTAAATCTTGTTTGGTTATCTTTAAAGATATGTTGCAGTGGTTTTAAATCTGGCTTAATTTTGTTATAGACATGCTGGACTGTTTTCAAAATTCAAAAACTGGGGTCTTGTTTCTTTCAAATATTGGCTGGAATTTATTAACACAAATTGACTCTGATCATAACTTTCATGGTGACCGGGGGGCATGAGCTACATCTCTGACTCCTGAGCTCAAATCCTGAAATATTTCTAGCAGTAATATTCTTATAGGTTGTTTGATTATTTGCTTTACTGGGTTGCATCTATTTTATCATCCGATCTATGTATATTCCTACATTATCTGGTTTTAAGTTCATTATGTCCTAATTTTTTAGGTGGTCCGGGAAGTGCTTATTTTTCTTTAGGATTTTTTTTTACTATTTCTTTTCCTGGTGTCTCCCTTTTCCCTGCAATCATTCATCTTAAACTCATTTTAGGCCTCTTCCAGTAGGCCTTATGGGTGTAAGGCAGGGAATCTAAAGCTCAAATAAGTGATAACAAACCATAGGAATCTGTTAGGGTTCCAAGGGCCCAAGCAGTTGTATTTTACGCCAAGAGACCAAGTCATCAGAGCCATTTCAAGGGCTCAATAAAATTGATGAGAGGCTTAGAGCATCTTAATTGAATTATTATTTTTTAAGAAAGGGTCCAAAGCCCATTCCTATCTCAATTGACTTCAAGGGCCTAATTGAGTTCAAAGTCCACTTCATGCCCAGTTCCTCTTACATAATCTCAAAGGTTTAAATGAAGAGTTACAAAATATATTCAAACAAAATCGATATTCTTATAAGTAAATTTCAAAATAAAAAAAATGTAATTGATCTGCTTTCTAAATTTCGCATTTCCAAAAAATATCACTTGGACTTTATTTTTAGTAATTATATTTTAACCCCAATATTTTTCAAGAACTGCATTCTTGACCCTTAATCTGTCAGTAATTTCATTTATGCCCCATTACTTTTATTAATTGCATCCTGGTCCCTTCACTTTGAGTAATTGTGTTTTGGCCCCACTTTCTTCACAAATTTCACTATTTCCCCATTACTTTCATAAATCTCATTTTTGATCCAATATCTTCATAAATTATTGCTTTTGCCCCGGTAACTTAAAGAAATTTTAGTAGAAAATTTCATTCTCCGAAGTTCTAATAGGCATTCAGTGGAGGTTATTTCTTTCCAATGTCTTAATTTCCATAGACTTTTAGTGGAATCTTATTTTCCCAAAGTCTTAATTCGGTTGGACATTCTGTGGAGGTATATTCTTCCCAATGTTCCATTCCTAATTCATTGTCAGGCGTTCAGTAGAGGTATATTCTTCCCAATGTCCTAAATCATTTCCCTGGCTTTAAGTGGAATTTTGTATTCCCCTAAGGTCCTAATATTTCAAAGTCTGAGATCATACATCTCACCTAATCAACTTATCTAAATATATTTCGAACTACGTTGACCTTGATCCCTTTTGGGGTACGTAAGCACTTACTTGGTAAGGCAGGTCTAGTTATTTATTTCTCAA
>JASKGM010005947.1:0-11652 GCA_034509205.1 Ceratonia siliqua
TAAAAAATATAAAAATAATATATATATATATATATATATATATATATATATTATATTATTATAAAAATAAATATAGGCCGGCCTGTAGGCCTAAAGGTCAAGCCTTTGATATAAAGGACTGGCCTATTTAATTAAATATGCTTATATAAAGGCCTTGGTTTAACCTAAATTGCTAAATAGGTCAGGCCATGCTAGGCCTATAGTAAGTCAGGCTGTAGGCTCCTGATAGGCCGCCTAACCTTTACTTGAATCAAAGATTAGAGCTAGGCAACTTATATGGGTCCTTTTATAAAACACCATAAGGGTATCCTAAACTAATATCCAATTTATGATATTAATAAAACTTCCTTTTCCTAAATATTTCCATTTATCATAATCATAATATTAATTTCCTATTATTCTCATTTAATATTATCCCATATGCAAAGGCCAAGCAACTCCTACATATTAATTCCAAAATGCTCCAGATGTAAATTTCTTACTTAACTCTGGAAAGAACTAAATTAGTTAACAATTACAACATGAGATTCCATATTTGATGTGAAACCAGATTTAATAGAGATGTGAAGCTCACAACATCTAATCAATAATTGACAACAATCCATCACATAATACTCTAATAAACTAACTAGATCTACATGTTGAAGGTTATATGCCAATAAAGCTCCCATTTTTCTATTGCCTAAATTTGAAACTAGTTACGTATCTTAGAACCCACAAATATTGACATTAATAAAGCTGGTTCATTTTTTTTTACTTAACCTATCTTAGAATTTCCCAGATTCCAAAGTGTCGATTGTTTCACAAAATATGTAGAACGTAGTTTTTTAATTATTTCCTGAGCATCAAGGAACTCTAACTTGATTTAGATTGATTGCAAATTGAGTCATTATAGCTTGCAAGGAGCTAGAATTCGATCTGAACGTGGCCCTCACAACTAAATGGCTGATCGAGTATAACCTTTTTTTTCTTTTTGCAGAATCTGTTATAAGCTCTTCTTTGCTCCCCTACTTAAAGTTCTACGTTTTCTCAAAACTCTCTCTCTTTCTTTCTCTCTCATGGAACTAAGCAAAGATGATGAGAATAATAAAGCTCACTCTACCAACAAAATAGAAACCTCTCAAGTAATGGAGATACATAAAATCAGTGTTCAGAAAACCGGACTGACCATTGAACCGGTGAAGGCAGAGGGTCACGGGTTACTGGTCGAACCGGGGTTGAACCGATGTAAATTAAAAAATATATATTTTAATTATATATTATATATATTGTAGAATATATTATATATAGTAATTAAAATAAATAAAAATAAAAATAATTAACTAATAAATACTAATATATTTGAAATACATTAAATAATTTCATCACAATTAAAATAAATCTATAATTGTCCACTTTTGTGTTCTACAATCTATATAGTTCAAAAAAAAATTTCATTTTTATGTATATTTGAGCTAGGTTTTGAAGATTAAACATTGATATTAGTTTTTTTTTTTGTTCCTGATATGTTCGATCATGATTTTGACACATCTTTTCTTTTTATTCTTCTTCTTCATCTTATTCGGATCTCTGCAACACAAATTATTAAGAAAAAATATGAAAACTGGTTAAACCGGTGACTTGCTCGGTTCACCGGGTTTTTATCGGTTCAACACCAGGTCACCGATTTTTGACCAATTTTTTGCTCCCCTGGTTCAGGAGGGTCACCTGAACCGGTCCTATGGCCGGTTCTCGGTTCAACCGGTCGAACCGGCCGGTCCGGTCCGGTCCAGTTTTCAGAATAATGTATAAAATAAAACTTTAAGTCGGTGCTCCTGCTCCCCAAAATATCTAAACCTTCTACCTTTATTTTATCGTAAACCTTATTCCCATATACATTTTTAACTACGCAAATTTCTTAAAGAACCCACATAATATCTTATATAGAAAATATCTATGGAAATTCTAATAAATTTTCACAATATCTAGAAGTACTTATGGCTGATTGATACAAATTTTAAATATTTATTTTACAATTATAACTAATAATTTATTTGAATTACTTTATATCATATTTAGGCTTCAAAGAAATATTTTCTCTCAATTAACTTCTCTTTAATTGTCACCATATTTGAAATTTTCTACTAGACTGATTTAGAAATGTCCTTTTATATAGAAGAGTATTACATTGAGGAGGCTTTAGAGAACGTGGAAGAGGTAGAGGGAGACAAGTTTCATTTGATAAATCTACTGTGGAATGTTACAATTGTCATGAGATGGGGCATTTCCAATATGAATGTCCTAAAAGAGAAAATGAAACGTAAGTCAATGTAGCTGAAACTGAAGAAGAGATGCTGTTAATGTGTTCTGTGGAGCTCAAAGGAGATAAATTCAACAACACATGGTATTTGGATTTAGGCTACAGCAACCATATGAATGGTAACAATGAGATGTTTATCATGCTCGATGATACCATCAAGAAGACTATGAAACTTGGTAATGACTTAAGCTTAAAGGTGCAAGGAAAAGGAGACGTCAAAGTTAAAATCCATGGTGTTGTATATACCATATTAGGAGTGTTTTATGTGCCTGAATTAAGAAGCAATCTTATTAGTATTAAGCAGCTTCAAGAAAAGGGTTTTGCGATCTTAATTCAAAAGAATTGTTTTCAAATTCTCCATCCACAAAAAGGCTTAATCATGTAGGTTGAAATGGCATCTAACAGAATGTTTTCACTTCAAACACAAGTTGCATCAGTCAAGTTAGTTTGCCACAAAATCACTATTCAAAATGATACTTGGCTGTGGCATTTTCAATATGGACATCTAAACTTCAAGGGGCTAAAAACTTTGCAAGACAAAAACATGGTGGAAGGACTTCTTGAGTTGCAACCTCTAGCTAGAGTTTGTGAGGAATGCATGATAGGAAAACAACACAGAGAGGTTTTTCCAAAGGATAGTACTTGGAGAGCATCCCAAGTTTTGCAACTCATTCATTCAGACATATGTGGTCCAATAAGTCCTATCTCTAATAGCCATAAAAGGTACTATTTTACCTTTATTAGTGATTATAGTAGGAAAACTTGGATCTATTTCTTGGTAGAAAAATCAGAAGCTATAGGTGTTTTCAGGCACTTCAAAGCTGCTGTAGAGAAGGAAACTGGTCATTTTATCAAGGCATTGCGAACAAACCGTGGAGGGGAGTTCAATTCACAAGAGTATAAATTTATGTGAATTGAATGGAATTAAAAGGCAATTAACAGCAGCTTACTCACCACAATAGAACAGAGTAGCTGAGAGGAAAAACTGCACCATCATGAACATGATACATAACATGCTTGCTCTGATGAAAGTTTCTAAAAGTTTCTGGCCTGAAGCTGCAAATTGGAGTATTCATATCCTCAACAGATGCCCAACTCTAGCAGTAAAAATTGTTACTCCAGAAGAAGCTTGGATTGGAAGGAAACTTGATGTTAATTATTTTAGAGTATTTGGCTGCCTAGCATTTGCTCATGTAAGTGATTCCCAACGCACTGAACTTGATGATAAAAGCATAAAATGTATAATGCTTGGTGTTAGTGAGGAGTCAAAAGCTTATAGATTGAATATCCCGAAAACAAAGAAAATTATTATTAGTAGGGATGTCTTGTTCAATGAAGATGAAGGATGGAATTGGAGAAATGAAGGAGATCATTATGCTACTACTATAGATTCAGAAAAAAGATGAATAAAATGCAACTCAGAATATGGGTCCTGAAGACAATGATGCTGATGCACCTACTACTATACCTGAAACCTCTCAAAACGAGCCATCTAAAAATGACTCATTAGAAAATAATTCAGAATCTAAAGAAGTAATGGTCAGAGGAACCAGAATCAGAAAAGCTCCTGCATGGTTAACAAATTATGTAAGTGGAGAAGAACTGACTAATGAAGAAAATGGATAACACACTGCTTTATTAATTGACAGTGATCCAATTACCTTTCATGATGCTATCAAAAGCTCAAAATGGAGGAAAGCTATGGATGATAAGATAGATGCCATTGAAAGGAACAACACTTAGGAGCTCACATATCTACCTAACGGAGGAAAAACCATCAGAGTCTAAGTGGATTTTCAAAACAAAGATCAAAGAAAATGGTGAAGTTGACAAGTACAAAGCAAGGTTAGTAGCTGAAGGTTACTCTCAAAAACTTGGTATTAATTATTCAGAAGTATTTGCACCTGTAGCTAGACATGATACTATTCGGTTAGTAATTGCTTTAGCTGCTAAAAATAATTAGACTATCTACCAACATGATGTAAAGTCAGCATTCTTGCATGGAACATTGAATGAGTAAGTCTTTGTTGATCAAACTCTAGGTTATGTACAGAAGGGGCAAGAGCAAAAAGTGTATCGATTAAAAAGGGCTTTATATGGACTGAAACAAGCTCCTAAAGTTTGGTACAGTCGCATTGAAAGCCATTTTTTGAAAACAAATTTTGTGAAATGCTCTCATGAACATGCACTATTTATAAAGCATCAAGAAGGAGGTAGAATCTTGATTGTTAGTCTTTATGTTGATAATCTCATATACAGTGGAAATGATTCATTCATGTTTAGTGAGTTCAAGAGTTCCATGATGAATGAATTTGAAATGACAGATTTAGGGAGGATGCGTTATTTTTTGGGAATTGAGGTAAAGCAGACCAAGAATGGTATTTTTATAAGACACAGGAAATATGTAGACGAAGTACTCAAAAGGTTTTGTATGGCTGATTGCAATGATGTACAAAATCCCATTGTTTCAGGAACCAAACTCACTAAAGACACTGAAGGAAAGAAGGTTAATGGTACCTATTTAAGCAGATAGTCGGGAGCCTCATGTATTTAACTACTACACGTCCAAATTTGATGAATGTAGTTAGTCTAATAAGCATATTCATGGAATCGCCTACTGAAGTTCATCTCCAAGCAGCAAAACAAATTATTTGATACATAAAAAGAACTATAAATTATGGCCTGTCTTATAAGAAAGGATTAAAAGAAAATCTGATGGGGTATAGTGACAGTGATTAAAGTACTTCAAGATATGTTTTTATGTATATTTCAGTAGCTATTGCTTAGTCTTCAAAGAAACAACCATTTGGTACTCTCTCAACAACTGAAGCTGAGTTCATTGTTGCTACTTCATGCGCTTGTCAAGCCATTCGGTTAAGGAGACTACTTAATGAGCTAAATTATCCACAATATGCATCAACACTGATATATTGTGATAATAGTTCAGCTATTAAGTTATCTAAAAATCCAATTCTGCATGGGAGAAGCAAGCATTTAGATGTACGTTTTCATTACCTGCAAGAACCCACAAAGTAAGAAGTTGTGAATCTGGTTTATTGTCGAAGTCAAGAGCAGGTTGAAGATATTCTAACAAAGGCATTGAAGTTGAATGATTTTAGGAAGATTCAAAGCAATCTGGGAGTTTGTTCAAGTTATGATATAAACTGATTGCTTGAGGCATTCAGTTTAAGGGAGGATGTGAAAATATTATTAGTTTTAAATTGTTTAGCATGTGTTTGAATAATCCCTAAGTTGTAGGGACTTAGCTGTAGTTAGTTTAAGCTTTGATCGTTTCTTTAGTGAGATATTCCATGTACTTAGAATCTGTTATATGTGGTATAGTTCATCTGGTTTTTTGTAAATTCTGTTTCTGTAAAGGTTATATAGCTGAACCTTCATTTTTGAACAAAGGGCGAAAAAGTATTCTTCTCAAATTTAATATTCTCATACATAGTTAACACCCAAAACTTTTAACCTGTATTTATTTATCCGTTGGAGTCTAAATAAAGTACATTTTTTTACAACTAAACTTGTTTACTTGAAATTTGTTTGTACAAAATCAAAATTAAAGTAAAAAAAAAAATTCAAACAATAACTAATATATTACAAACAATAAGACATAATCTTAAATTATTAAATAAAATATTTAAACATCCATGAAGTCTTTAAACAATGAACATAATCCATAAATAATTATCTCGAACAACATACAATTAAAATTAACAGAGTCATCAAGCAAATAAGAAACTTTTTGTCACATATATATATATATATATATGTACATTTTGTAACTTAATTTTCCATTCTTTTAAGATTAAAAAAATGTAAGGCATTTTGTTTTGTCCAAAGTCTAGACACAAAGCATAGAAAACTTTCACAGAAATATTTAGATCTAGATCTATTGCCATTTAACAATTTTTAGTTATCTAGACTTGAGCAAGTAAAATTATAAATTCTTCTATGGGTATAATTTTCATTCTATAGATAGAGTTCTAGACTGATACATTCTCTCCTTGGAACTATTCTCCCAAAGCTTATATATGTTTGAATTACCTGGCTGACCATGCGCATGAATAATGTAGTCTTGTCAAAGATCTCCAATAATGTGTTGGTTGTGAGATATATTAATTTCAATTATGTACAATTATAATTGTATCATTGGATTGCATGGGTAAAATATATATGTGTGCAAAAGTTTTATTAAAATTTTGAGTATGTCACATCTCCTCAGATTTTTAAAATTACACTCATATTTAATTTAATTTTAATTTATACTAAAATCTTCTGTAAAATTTATAAATTCTATACTTACATCCTTTCTAATTTTAAAATACTCACATTAACCTCTTTTATTATAAAGTTTTTAGAAGTATTAATTTGACTTTTTGGTAATTTGTAGTCTATTAAATTGGGTTCATTACAAGTTTTTAAGAAAAAAAATTATATTTTGCATAAATTTTATTAATAATTTTTTAATTGAAGAGATATTTCTGTATAAATTAGAAATAGAAAAAATGTGAATGTAAGTTTCGAAATTCTTAAAGAAGATAAATGTAATTTTCTCTAAATTTTTATGAAATATATATTTCCCATTTCTGCTGTCCCAACTACGAGATTAACAGTTAAATATTTTTGTGTTAGTTGAATTTATTTCATTCTTCCTGCGAAGGTGATATTTTAAAATTTTTATAACTTCAAGTGATAAAGAGAGAAATGTAGTTAGGACAGACATTATTTAGTTTTATATTTTAAAATGTTAAAATAAATAATATAAAACACATTTGAAATAAAATATTTGAAGTATCAACTTTACAAAATGAGGATACTATATATATATACACACACACGTACATAAATAGGAGGCTTAGAGACATTCTTTAGGGGTAGATTGCACCCTTACAGTACTATCTCAATCCAACACCTTAATAGACTTATTGTTAATTTATCACAATAGTTAGAACGCCTAAAACTTGAACTCATTGTATAATCAATGTCCACTTTAGTAGCTGGCTCTGGAGGCACATTCTATACATTGTAAGAAGAATAACTAGAGACATTGAATTCAACCGAAAAAGAAGAAATTTAGCCAAATTCTAAACTTTTTAAAACATACATTTATATTCTTTTTAGTTATAAATTTTTTATGAAAAAAATTAGGAAGAAAAATGCGGCACTAGAAAATTTTAACTTAATTAACCTGAAAATTTGGCGGTGGATTCATTCCCCTACCACATTCGATAATTCATCCATATTCCATACGAAGGCAACATGAAATTTCCCCTATGAGTTATAGTCTTTTGGAACTCACACGCAAAGGAAAATTCTGTCATACTTCAAGAGAAAAATATAAGTAAATAAAGTTCTGTAGAATCTAGCTAGTTTGTAATCATTGACACTCCAATAGCACGGAATATATAGCTCAATGTCAAAATCATCAAACCTCCCTTGCCAGGTAGTGCTCTCCAAAGAAAATGAGATGTCATCCAATAAATCCGTGGCATGAGATGGAAAAAGAGCTTCTTAACAATAAAATACCTGAAGAAGTATCACAACAATCATGTCAATTATCATTTAATATACCAACAAGAAAGGAAAATCACCTAATAGGAAGTTAATATATGGGGGATTATTTGACGTTGATATTGAAAAATTCTTTCCCACATATACTTTATTAATATAGTTACTCATAAAATAATCTATATGAAGTGAGAATGATAGTTAATAACCATTAGATAAAAAATAAATAGTTAATATTAAAACATTAATTAAAGGTTACATGAATAACATATATATTTTTAATAAATGATCACATAAGTTGCATATGTATCTTTAATGAGTGTTTTAATATTAGTTATTCATTTTTTACCTAAAATTCATTAATTACTTTATTTTATCTCTCATAATAAATCATTCCTCCATAATATACACCCACATACTCTATAAATATGTTATTATGTATGTAATTTAAATAAGATAAAATCATTAATGCATTATGAAATTTAATATCAATTCTACCTTATTTAAAATACATACATAAATTATGCTTATTAGATATTGCAAGGATAAGATTTAATGGTATACAAATTTTAAATTATTATTTTTATAAGAATAAATTATTTTCTAATGTTTCAAGAGCATCACATTTTATAATATTATATGTATAAACTTTTACATTCTTATTTTACAATATTATTATAAGACATTGCTTTAAAAATATTTAGAATAAAAAATTTCATAAAATATTATTTTAAAACACTATCTTTAAAAAAATTGAATAATATTTTTATAATATTTAATCTCAATTTTATATGATTGATTCTTATCTCTATACTATTGATCCTCTGTATTCAAACCGAGCCAGTATCATAAAAGTTTCCTTAGTAATATATTAGGAAGTTGAAAATGTGGAAGCAGGCATCCGTGACGCGGCAGGCAAGACAAATGATCAGCTGAAACCGAGGCTAACCGACACCTCTCACCGGCTTTCTATTCATTCATTCGCTCAGTAGAGAAAATAGAATATATATATATATATATATATATATATTGGCACGCAAAGCGTCCTACTCTCCCATAAAGGTCAATTCCTTGAGTCAAATGCTTACTATGCTTCTGGGTCAAAATTTGAATATACAAAGTTTCTTATTTTGTGCTCAAGCCACTGCCTGTTAGTTTCAACTCTTCCGGAGAAAAAGTTAGGTGGTGTTTGGAAGTGTTTTTAAAAATTATTTTTTTGGTTTTTTGTTTTACAAGAAGAAAAAATCTTGTTTGGGTAACTGTTTTCATTAGTTATTTTTAAAAATTATTTTTTAAAAACAGTAACTAGAAAACAAAAAAATAAAAATAATTTTTTTTATATTTTGACTTGTTTTTGTCATCTGTTTTCTAAAAAACATGAAAAAACACTAATGAAAAATATTTTTATCTAATCAAGTTTTTTGTTTTTTTATTCTATAAAACTATTTTTTGGAGTTGTTTTCAAAAATTATTTTTAAAAACAATAAAACAAAATGTGGTGTTTGGAAGTGTTTTTAAAAACTGTTTTTTTGTTTTTTTGTTCTGCGAGAACAAAAAAATTCGTTTGGGTAACTGTTTTCATCAGTTGTTTTTAAAAACTATTTTTCGAAAACAGTAACTAAAAAACAAAAAAACAAAAATAATTTTTTTGTGTTTTTACTTGTTTTTGTCATCTGTTTTCTAAAAAACACACAAAAATACTGATAAAAAATATTTTTATCCAAATAAGTTTTTTATTTTTTTGTTCTGTCATGTTTTATAAAACTATTTTTTAGAGTTATTTTTAAAAACTATTTTTAAAAATAATAAAACAAAAACCGTTCCAAACAAAAACCATTCCAAACAGTCTCTTAATTTTTTTCAAAAACAAAATCCTCCCGAATAAAATTTAAGTGATTGTTTCAATTTTTTTTTTTTAAAAAAGAAGTAACAAAAAATGAGTCTTAACTTCTTTCAAAAGGAGTTCCTAGTAGAAGAGAAAGAAATACCACCAGTTTTACTTTTTACCATTTTGTCCTGATTTCTTCAAAAAGATACGACCATTTTTCCTTTGTGAGAAATCGTAGCACTTTCAACGTCGACTACCAGACGACCATAGGAGAGCAAAAAGATCGTCGACCACATTGCAGAACTAGAGAATAAATAAGACCATATTTTATCTGCCAAAACCCATTAGAGTTAGCCTTATCAAATCCCAGAATTGATAGTAGATTTACCACCTACATCAGAGAGAGAAAGAGAAGTTGCAGAGAGAAGTGAGAAACGGGAAAAAGAAGATGTATTTTTTTTATAAACTTTTCAAATCATAAAAGTTATATTTTATTTAAGATAAATTATTTTTTAACAATTAGCCAATAAAAAAAATACTACATACGTAATTGTATAAAATTTAATTAACTTAAATTCACAAATATGCTTAAGTAAAAAATTAAATTTATTTTTAATATAATTATAATTAGTATCGATCAAATTCCAAAATTTAATATTTTTAATTAAAAACTTAAAATTTCTTAAAATTGTAATTCTAAATTTCATAATAATAATTAATTAAAAACGTTATTTTACAATTTTAAATTTAATTTTAACAAAATATAATTTTTAAAATTATTAAAAGTATTTTTGTATCTAAACACTATATAAAAAACTTTTTTTACATATTATTTTCAGTAATTTTATCAGTAAAAAATTCTTTTATAATTTTACATTCAAATGCATTTGTTGATTTAAAAGTACTTTTTATTTATTGTAGGGCTGAACAATGGATTGGATTAAACTGCAAAATCGCCTAAACCAATCCAAACTGCAATGAAAACCGAACCAAACCGAGGTGAAGGTGGGTTGGTTTGGTCCAAAAATATGTAAACCGTAGGTTTCTGGTTCGGTCAGCGGTTTAGTGGTTTGAAAACCATCATAAACCGAATCGAACCGCAGTATTCTCTTAAGTTTTAAGTTTAACCTCCGTTAGTTTGTTCACTCCGTTGTTCACTTTAGTCTTCACTATTCAGCATTCAGCTTTAGCCCACTTTTAACCTTCATTGTTTAGCCCGACAGTCCCCGTGACTCAGGCACTTTGCGTCTCAGCCCCTCACCACGACCCCACGCGACTCAGCGTCTTCTGGAAGTTCACTTCTCAGCTTAGATTCAGACCATCGGCCTCAGCCACTGCGTGTCTTGACAGTCCGGCAGTCCCCACTCCCTGTTCTTGTTGTTCGACTCCTCTGCTGCTCTGCCATCTACTGCTTTGTTATTTCAGCATTTAATTTCAAGTAAGGAAAATTAAAATTGTTTCCTCTTTCTGTGGTTTTTTAAGTCGATTATGGGTTGTAATTTAAGGTTTATGGGGATTTCAATTTAGGGGTTATTAGACGGTAAATTTAGGGATTTTAGAGTTGTAGATTCAGGGATTTTAGGGCTTTAGATGTAGGGGATTTGTAGATTATCATAGTATCAAAGAAAAAATTAGCCAAAAGCCACATGCAAAGAAAAGGGGAAAAGAGAAAATATGAAGTTGGTTTGTGATTTTCTGTGGTACTCAATTCCAATTCATTCCTGTCTTATTTTGTGATCATGGTTTCAAATATATTTCCAACGTTATGTTTCTTCACTCTATTCTACCTGGTGAACTTTGACTAGTCTTATTTTGGGTAAAAAATGTGATGCAGATGCATATGCCCACTATTTTACTGGGTTGAATATAATATGCTATTTCAGGTTTTTTTTTTGTCAAATCCCGATTGTTTTTTTTTTTCTCTAAAAAAGGATCTAACTTCAAATCTGGTTCTCCCTTTTGAGTCGAGGTCATATAGTGATTAGTGAGTGCAAGGTAATTTACATTT
>JASKGM010005949.1:0-11647 GCA_034509205.1 Ceratonia siliqua
CCCCAGACCCCCCTTTTTTGTTAATTAGTTCAAATAGGCTTTTTGAAGGCCAATTTTATTGTTCAAAAAAATAGACTAGGCCCTTGAAACCCAATTTACTTAAGTGGGACGGGTTTTGAACCTAAGAATTAACAGTGTGGAATATATCCCAAGGCAACGTAGTGAAAGTTAATTACAAACAGCAAAGAAACAAATTTCCGTGCTGTATGAAATGAATGGAAGAGAGATTTGGGATACAGATAACAAACAAGGCTAATGATCAAACAACTAGGTTGACACAGCCCTGTCAGGAGAACTCAGATGCATATATATGAGAACCAAAATGAACGCCATCTATTTATTGTTAATGAAAGTTTATAACACCATGCTCACTGACAGAAAAATTAAAATGAAAATAAGACACTAAACAAGGTGTTCAATATCAAATTCATGACAGACACCCAGAATTCCCTTAATGCCCAAAATCATGCTCAACAAATCCAATATGATCAAAATGTGTACTTGAGCATTAAAACCAATTTAAAAATGACATTACTGGAGAAAATCCGTGTCAATTCCAAACAATGCCAATATTACCCAACAACTCAATCCTTTAAGGGTATCATCCATAAATTATGCTCCAGGAGAATCAATCAAGGGTACATAATAACATAATTTATATAAGGAAAAATTAAGTTAGATCAAAAACAACAAACCGCAATTTCATGCATTTATCAAGTTCACAGAATTTCTATGAAGTTCCCTAGTCATCTCTATCCTTCATTAGAAACCGTTTAACTCCTGGCAATTAAATATGGATCAAAAGAGGGCCCCTAACAGAGATCATCCTAAAACATTTTCGAAGAGCAAGGCTTTCAATAAATTTTGGAAAAATACCCATCAAACAGAAGCTAGGAATTTGTTGTGTATAGCTAACAGTCAGAGATACATTAGCTGACCCAACAGGAATTGTGATGAGAAAAAAATTAATCCCTACCGGGAACAGACACACAATAGGCAGAAATTCAGAAGCTATACCAATCGAATAATCAAATAAAAATATGTTTCAAGAGATTATAATCATGGTATATACAAGCTAACGAAGATCAATCTTCCTGGCTTAACTCAGATTTTACAAAAACATATATGAACACCAAAATTTGAACCTTGAATGATATACTATGCGAATTTGACGCGTGCTATACCGATCAAGTGCAAACCCTAAGAATCTATAATTGGCATCCAAATTCCCTCTTGATTTCAAATTCCTTCCGTGATTTTGGGCTTTGACTTTTCTGAAAATTCCTGGAACGCTCTCCCCTCTGATTCTCCGTCCCTTTCTCGCTATCTGTCCTCCCCCTTTATGCAGCCATGAAACCCTCTTTCCCATGATTCCCTCTCCTTTTGATCTTCTTTTTCCTCTTATTTTCCCGAAATTTCACCCCAAAACTCGTGAAGCTTCCCCGTTTCGGATTTTCCTCCTTTCTAATTTAAGACCCCCAATCTCCTCTCTGATTCTCCAAGTTAATGCAGGACGAATCTCCCAAATCGCTCGTAGAAATCAACTCTTCACTACCTCGATTGACCTTGCAGAGGGGGATTTGATTGAGCTGCGGGTGGGGTATCGTCGTTTGGGAGCGGATTTGCGCGAGTGTTTTGCAGGGGATTGCGTAGTACGGAGGACATTTGGGGGATTAGGGATTGACCGGGTTATTGGGTGGTCCGGGTTTCAGGGATTTTGGTGGGCTGGTTGGGTGTTGGACCGGGTGATGGATATGGGTTGTCCATTGGGCCTAAAGGGAAGTATTGGGCTCCGTTTTTTTTTTGGTTAGACCAGAATAGTCCTTGGGTTTTTTCTTTTTCTCTCTTCTTTCTCTTTTTTTTTTAGTTAATTATATTTTTTTAGTTTTTATATATATATATTTTTATATTTTATCATAATTTTTAATATTTTCAATTATTTTATTATTTTGTTATTTTATTATTATTATTTTTTTTTCTTGGATAAAATCTAGTGTTTACAGTTACCCCTCTTTACTTGATCTTTAATGGGAAAGATGAACGATCAGCAATTTTTTAGATTTTCCTATAAAGAACAAATAAAGAAAACACAGATTTTGTCTCGGAGAACATTAAAATGACAAGAGGTACCTCGATTGAGGCCATGAGAATAGTGAATCAGGAAGTTAGGAATTTAGCATGGAATATTTCCATCATACAAAAAAACTAGAAAATTGGTACAGAAAAATTGATGTACATAGCGAAATTTGGGGATTTAGCACGGAATGTCGTGCTGAATAACTGAAATGAAGAATTTGATAATTTAGTATGGAATATTTTCATCATATTAATAACTTGGAGTTTGGAATTTAGTATGGAATATTTCCATCACACTAAAAACCGAAACTGGTACAGAATCACTCATCGTACGCAGTGGAATTTGTTATATTCAGTATGGAATACTCCCATCGTATTAAATAATAGAAACTGGTACAGAATAACTCATCGTACCCAGCGAAATTTGAGAGTTTAGTATGGAATATTTCCATCATACTAAAAACTCAGAACTGGTACGAGAGAATTGGTGTATGCAGTAAATTTTGAGAATTTAGGCATCTAGCATGGAGTATTTTATTACACTAAATAACCTGGAGACTGGTACGAGAGAATTGGTGTACGCAGTAAATTTTGAGAATTCAGGCATTTAGCATGGAGTATTTTATTACACTAAATAACCTGGAGACTGGTACGAGAGAATTGGGCGTACACAATAAATTTGACATTTAGTACAGAATAATTCATCGTACTAGCATGAAAATGTTTGATGTATGCAATAGATTTTGAAATTTAGTACAGAACAACTTGTCGTCCTGAATATTTTTTGGAAACCGATACGAAAATATTGACATACACCGTGTATTTAGTAAAGAGGTAAAGGGACGCAATCCTATATCTAAGAATATAATCAGGCAAAAAAGGTAAAACCTCAACGCGAGGATTTTTTTTTTTCAAAGACCAGGGGCGAACTTTACAATGCTAAGATTTTTAAACAAAACATGTGACGCAATTTTAATGCATGATGATTTTTGAACAAAGCATGAGTGGTAGCCTAAATGCTAAGATTTTATGTATATATTTTATTTACTTGTCATTTCACACACCTTCTTCATTTCCTTTGGAAAGATTATGTGCCCTTTTAAGGAAAAAGGTCAGTCTAAGCGTTCTTTCACCCATTAACCTTTTGTCTTCGAGTATGACGTCGAATCACCTAATGACCTGGCTATTCCCTGCTAAGGACGTGATGGTTGATTATCGTACTTCTTAGCTTTGAACGGCCTTGGATTCTACATTCCTTATTGATTCCGTATTTTTTGTATGATTGCCTTTTTAATCGTAATGCCCGCTAATCCGTAGTAAAGCATTTTGGAGCAATATTTCAATTTAGCTTTTCTAAGATTCCATTCAAGTTTTATCCATAGAATGAATTAACAATTGAAACTTATTGAATGAATAAACTCCATTTATTGAAATAGGTATATAAAAGTAATAGGGACCGTAGCATCCTTATACAGATGATAAAGATATAGGTCTGAAACAATTAAGGTTCGAATTCGAGTATACAGTCAAATAGAACTTCGAAATGTTGTAAAGGAGGATTCGGCAAAATGAATGATAATGGAATTTTGCCCCAGTTTGGAGTCTTCTGTATCCTTCACAATGATTCTCATATTATTATGAACATGTGTATCGTACCATTTTTTCAGAGAATAGACCACTGCTATCGGTGAAGCCTTTCATTCTTTAGCGTCAATTCTTCTTTGAACTTTTCTTGTTTCTTCTGAACACAGCATTCTGGGGTAACTGCCCCATCTTTTGTCTAAGTCGCCCTTTCGAGTTTTTC
The DNA here is from genome assembly GCA_034509205.1 of Ceratonia siliqua. NCBI lineage: Eukaryota > Viridiplantae > Streptophyta > Magnoliopsida > Fabales > Fabaceae > Ceratonia > Ceratonia siliqua. Next base: position 3,881 of record JASKGM010005949.1, read on the forward strand.
AACTTTTTTTTTTCATGCATAATAGCATTTCACTGCATCTAAATTTACTGTCCTTACCAATTCTTGTCAGTCCATATCAGTGAGAATCAGTGCTCATCCAGTAAATGCTTGTTTAACAATATAAGGCCCGTCATACACCAGTGCCCACTTTCCTCTAGCGTCCTCTTGATTGGGCAGTATCTTCCGAACTACCAAGTCCCCAACTTGAAATTCCCTTAGCTGAACTTTCTTATTGAATGTCCTCGCCATTCTCTTTTAGTAAAGTTGACCATGGCAAATAGCGGCGATGCATTTTTCCTCTATCATATTCAACTGTTTATAGCGAGCTTTGACCCATTCAGCATCCTCTAACTGTGCTTCTATGAGTAACCTAAGAGACGAGATTTCTACCTCGATTGGCATCACTTCTTCCATACCGTAAACTAGGGAATATGGAGTTGCCCCAGTCGACGATCTCACATATGTGCAATACGCGTAAAGCGCATATGGAAGCATTTCGTGCCAATCCTTATAGGTCACCACCATTTTTCCCAGTATCTTTTTGATATTTTTGTTTACTGCCTCGACCGCTCCATTCATTTGGGGTCTGTATGGTGCTGAATTGTGGTGTTTAATTTTGAATTGCTTACATAATTTCTGAACTTCTGACTCGTTAAGGTTGGTTGCATTATCAGTGATTATTCGTGCTGGCAGACCATATCGACAGATGATGTTAAGCCTCAAAAACTTAGCAAACACTCTTTGTGTAATACTGGCATATGAAGCTGCTTCTACCACTTTGTAAAGTAGTCGATAGCAATAAGTATAAAGCGATGATGGTTAGAGGCTTTAGGACTAATGGGCCTAATTACATCCAACCCTATATTGAAAAAGGCCATGGTGTCGTCATGTTATCTAGTGGGAATGGTGGAGCATTGATGCGATCAGCATAAATCTGACATTTATGGCACTTTCGGCAGTAACTGATGCAATCCCTCTCCATTGTTGACCAGTAATAACCACATCTGAGAATTTGGCAAGACATCATGTGTCCATTGGCGTGGCTTGCACATATGCCCTCATGTACCTCAGTCATGATTGACCGTGCTTCTTTGTTATCAACACAGCGAAGCAAAGTTCCATCATACCCTCTTTTGTACAATACTGATCCACTTAAAAAGAAACCCATTGACAAACGCCTAATGGTTTTCTTTTCATTTTCTTCTATGCCATCTGGGTATTGTCGGGATTGGATATACCGCTTAATGTCTTCATACCATGGTAATTCATTGCTTTGTTCAACATTCAAACAGTATGCTGGTTTACCTCTAGATTCACATTGATAGGGAAAACCTGACTTTCTTGGTTCAATTTAGCCATGACTGCTAGGGTTGCGAGTGCATCAGCAAATTGATTTTTGTCTCTGTTCAAGTGTGAGAAAGAATTTTCTTTAAACTCTTCAGTCAGTGACGATAAGTATTTCTGGTATGGAATCAACTTTGGGTCTCGAGTCTGCCATTCACCTTTCACCTGGTAGATAATTAAAGTTGAGGCCCCATAGACTTTGAGTTTCTTGATGCTCATCACTATCGCTTCTTGTAATCCGTTAATGCACGCTTCATATTCTGCGACATTGTTGGTACAGTCGAAGTCTAATTTTATGGCGACCGGGAATTGGATTCCTTCAGGAGAAATAATGACAGCTCCCAACTCATTTCCATTTACATTCACAGCCCCATCAAAGTATATTTTCCAGTTTTCTTCTAATTCAACCTCTTCTATTTCTAATATATCTTCATCGGGGAAATCAAAATCCACCGATTGATGTTCATCTATCGGATTTTCAGCTAATTGGTCTGTGATTGCACTTCCTTTGATGGCCTTCAAGGTAACATACTTGATATCATATCCTGACAAAATTGCCTGCCACTTGTTAACCCTGCCTGACAGATGTGGCCTTTCGAATACATATTTTATGGGATCCATCCTAGAGATAAGCAATACAGTATAATAGGCCATATACTGATGGAGTCGTTTGGCAGTCCAAGCTAGAGCACAACAAGTTTTCTCAATTGAAGAGTATCGACTCTCACACTCATTGAACTTTTTGCTCATGTAGTAGATTGGCCTTTCTCTCCTACTTACTTCTTCATGTTGTGCAAGCATTGCTCCCATGGCAGTGGGCAAGACCGAGAGGTACAACAGTAGAGGTCTACCTTGCGTGGGTGGAACCAAAACTGAGGGATTCTGTAAATAAGACTTCACTTTTTCGAACGCTTCTTGGTAATTTTTGTCCCAATCCCCTGGATTGTGCTTCGTCAATAGTTTAAACATCGGTTCACAGGTTCGAGTTAAGTTTACTATAAATCTTGCAATATAGTTGAGCCTTCCTAGAAAACTTCTTACTTCCTTTTCTGTACGAGGAGGAGGCATGCCTTGTATGGCTCTGATTTTGTCGGGGTCAATTTCAATCCCTTTTTGACTCACAATGAAGCCTAACAATTTCCCCAAGGATGCCCCAAATGTGTATTTATTAGGGTTTAACCAAAGTTTGTATTTTCGCAGTCTCTCAAATAATTTCCTTAAGACTGCTACATGGCTTTCTTCCTCACCAGACTTTGCTATGATATCATCCACATACACTTTGATCTCTTTATGCATTAAATCATGGAATAAAGCCACCATTGCCCTTTGATAGGTTGCCCCAGCATTTTTGAGTCCAAATGGCATCACCCGATAGCAAAACGTACCCCACTGCGTGACAAAAGTGGTTTTTTTGTTGTCATCCTCACTCATAGGTATTTGGTTATAACTAGAATATCCATCCATAAAGGAATATACATGGTTTGACACTGTGTTATCCACTAGTACATCAATGTTGGGTAAGGAAAAATCGTCCTTTGGACTGGCTTCATTCAACTTTTGCTAATCTACATACATCCTCACCTTCCCATCTTTCTTCGGGACTGGGACTATGTTGGCTACCCATTCCGGGTATTGGGAAACTTCAACAAAACCAGGTTCTATCTGTTTCATCACTTCTTCTTTTATCTTTAATGATAACTCTGGGTTCATCCTTCTCAATTTTTGTTTAGTAAGGGAGTATCCTGAGTACAAAAGGAATTTTGTGTGATGCAATTTGGGGGTCAAGTCCTGGCATATCTTGATAGGACCAAGCAAATACATCACCAAATTCCCAGAGAAGGGTTATCATTTCCTCTTGTTCTGGATTATTTACAATTTTAAGCTCTTTCTTGTCTTCTTTTGTCCCCAAATTTATCTTTTTTATTTCTTCATTATGGGGCTTTATTCCTTTTTCAGAAGACTCGATTATTTTTGTGAATGTTTCTATTGTTTCATAGTCTGGTTCCTCAAGGTTACAATTATCCATATCCATATTAACATGAGAATCAAATGTAGGATGCAAAAGCACCTTGGAATGATGTGAAAATTAGGAAAGAACAACTTCCCTAGATAGAAAAAAATGAAGTTTGAATAAGAATATTTAAATGAGAGGGAGAATAATGGAGATAAACTAAGATTTGTGACAAAAGAACTTGTATTTCATTAATTGGATAAAACATGGTCCACATATTAAATAATTCAAAGTGGCCTTGGACTTTAGCCAAATTGAGATAAAGCTAAAAATTAAAATATTACTGGTAAATGCACATGTCTGGGATCAGCTCGGCGTCCCAATTGTTAAGTGGAGAATCATCCTGCCATGAGCTAACGTGACTATTTGGCACTTCTTCTTCCCTTAGGGTATTGATGGCTAGAAAAATAACCTCCGCTGGTGCCGGGAATGTTTCCTGAAGAGGAGGAAAGCCCTTGTTGGGTTTCTTCCTATTTCCATGCTCACAGCCTAACCTTTGTCTCCCTATGTTTTCAATTGCTTCCACAGGAGAAGCAATTCCTTGTAATTTGGCTCCTATCCCTCTACCAGGTTAGTACCCGTATTTGATCAAGAGCTGCTCTGGCCAGTTTTGGGGTTTCGAGGAATTTCCCTTCTCAGGTCCCTTGTCAACCATTTCCACTGTCTGGAAAGCACTTTCCAAGGATTGTTCTACAGCTTCAACATACGGAATTGACACCGGCTTAGATATCAGCATTTCCTCTTCGCTCTTAATGGTGATGACTTTGCCCTGGTTTATGAATTTCACCCTTTGGTGCCAGGTTGAGGGTATCACCCTTGCAGCATGAATCCAAGGTCTACCTAGTAGCATCGTGTAAGAGGGTTCTATGTCCATAACCTGGCATACCACTTCAAAAATGCTGAGGCCAATTTCTAATTTTAGGGTAATAATCCTCTTTACTTCCCTCCGGGAGCCATCAAATGCCCTAACGATGAGGTCACTATTTTTCATTTCTTGTTGGCTAACTGGCAATTGCATTAAGGTAGAGTATGGGAGTACATTTAAAGCAGACCCATTGTCCACTAGCATATTTGCCATCGTGTATCCTTCACACCTCACAGTTATGTGCAAAGCCCTGTTGTGATTTTGGCCTGAGGCGCACATGTCATTCTCTGAAAAAGTAATATGTTAGATATCTTTACACAATTCACTATGTTCTCAAACTTTTTCGGTGTGATAGTTGGATTGACATATGCCTGATTCAATATATTTTGGAGAGTCTTTCTATGTACCTCAGAGCTTATGATCAATGATAGCAATGAGATTTTGGCATTGGTATTTCCTAATTGGTCAACGATGTCATATTCGCTCTGCTTCATGATTTTTAGAAACTCCTCTTCTTGAGCCAGATTTTGATTATCAGCAGCTTCTAAGGCCTTTCCCTTCCCCTTCTTTTGTTGCTCTGTAATTTCGGGAGCATACACTCTTCCATTCCGAGTGACATTCCCAATAGCCATATCATCGATGTTATCGCCTATTTCTTCTACCTCTTTTATTCATGGCTCAGACACTTCCTTATGATTATGCAAAGTAACAGTCGGTGTATAGACCCATGGTACCGCCTTATTACTTTCATAGGGGAAAGGTTTGAGGGCGTTACTTACTAGAGTGGGCATTTGTACTAGATTTGTTGATGATTCCGGCCTTACAGGAAAGGTCATGGGTTTTAGAAGGAAATTTCCTGTTTCTGTCACATTGACTGTGACATAAGGGGCCTTTCCTTTGTATTGGATTAATCCTAAAGCCATCAGCCTCTACAGGTCTTTTTTGAATGCCTTGCATTGCTCAATATCATGCCCCTTAACTTGGTGGTATTCGCATCTCGCTTGCTTGTTGTTATACTCTTCTTCTTTTATGTTAGCCATACTTCCTCCAACCTTATACCCAGCTGCAATCAATCTTCGAAAAATGGTTTCACGAGGTGTGATAATGCTTCTCGAGCATCTTCTATCTGACTCTTCCTCCAGTATGGCGTTGACCTAACCACCTCCATTGTGATCGGGTAAAGGGTTAGCATTGATATTCGGACCCCCTTGGTTGAGTTTGATTGCCCCGTGTTTGTATAACCTGGCTACTTGCGCTCAAAAGCCTAGGCAAGTCTTGATGCTATGTCCAATAGCATTATAGTGGTATATACATTTCTCATCGGGGTCGTACCATGCCAGATAAGGAGGCTGTACTGGATTGTAGGGTACTGGACTCAGAAGGCGTCCATTGTACAATTGTTTATATAGCTCAGTATTTGTCATTTGGAGATCTGGGAACGGATCTCTTTCTTTGAATTGTCTATTCTGCCATTGGTTGTTATTTTAGACTGCACCTTGTCGAGGTACTGTGGTTTGGGCATTGCTTTGGGAATTTGGGTTGTTGTTAACCTGAAAACCAGTATTCCTGTTCGGATAGTAAGGCTTGGAGTTGGACTGATCATTATTCTATTGTGCTTGCACGTATCCTACCTTTGGTTCTTTCTTCTTTGACTGGAAGTTCTTCTTTTGGTATATCCCTAAAGCTTCATTTCCTCCTATTGATATCTTACCAGCCTTGACCAACACTTCAATTCGTTCCCCTGCCCTTATGAGATCGGAGAAGTCATTGAAAGCACTTCCTGCCATTAATCCGATGTACGGGGCTCCCAATGTCCCTAGGAAGTAAGAGCAGGTTTCCATACTTGTCATTGGTGGTTGCACCTCAGCTGCTAGTGCCCACCACCTTTGAGCGTACTCTTGAAAGGTTTCTTTATCCTTTTTTTGCATAACTTGCAGTTGTTCCCTGGTTGGCGCCGTGTCCAAATTGAAGCGATAATGCCTCAAGAAAGCATCCGCCAAAATTTCCCACCGATTAATCCTTGAATGGTCCAACAGCATGTACCACTGGAATGCTGTCCCAGCAAGACTTTTATGGAAGAAATTCATTACCAACTTCTCGTCATCACCTGCTACGGCCATTTCCGTGCAGTAAGACCTTAGGTGGAACTGGGGGTTAGTGGTTCCGTAATACTTCATAAATTCAGGGACTTTGAAATCTTTAGGGATATTCACCGAGGGAGTCAACCTTAATTCTTTTGCATTGATCACCCCTAATGAACCTTGCCCCTGCATCATCTTCATCTTCTCTTCTAACGCAAGGACCCCCTTTTCTTGTATTGACTCATCTATTCTGGCAGGTGGCATGAGTGGTGTTTGGACATAATTGTATCCCTCCGGTGGTCCATTCATCACATTTCCTTCTTCACCTAGAGGATTAACACCCATTGGCGGTGGTGGAGGCACCACATTAGCCATCATAGGCACTCTAGAGTTTTGGCCAAAATGAAACACCTCTTAAGGTGATTGCATTGTGTTCCTTACATTGTTAGCCATGAGCTCCGTGAGTTTGGCCAGTTGATCTTGGATATGATCCATCCTATTCTCTAACCTCTGTATGTTCTCGGTGTGAGACTATTCCAAGGCCATGGCGTATGATCTTGTGATGATTCTTCGGGTGGGATGAGAACGCTTAGTCTGATCCCTTCTTGACGGTGCAATGATGTGATCTTGTTAATCTTTTCACTCTTTTCACTCTCTAAAGATAAATAATTGGTTAGTTTATTTTGAAACAAACATTATTGTTATTATTATTATTACTTTTTTTTGACTTGGCATTAGAGATTTTATTCCTTCCTATATTCTCCTTGAGGGTACAATACCCCACAAAATGACATATAGTTGGCGATATCTTATGGAGATCACTTAAGTATTGCTAGTTTAAGAAATTGCATATACACTAGTTAGTCCAACCAATGGCTCGCCCAAGTACAAATATATTCCCAAATTTTTATTGAAGCTATGATACTTCACGAGCTAAACCTGGTTGGCAATAGTTCATGGGGACACACGCATCCACTCATGAGCATCATCCTTTTGAACAGTAAGAATTAAGAGACTACTGATGTAAAACCCATGTTTCTTTTGAGAGTATAATACCCTACAAATAAAGCATGGTTAACAATATTCTAAAGAGAAAATCTTCATATAGACATTGTCCCAAAAGATCATTATTTTCATTCATAATAACAATCTCATACACATTTGTCTAATAGTACAATAAGCTCTTTGCATAGGTCTAAGAATGCAATTAAATCCGCTGAAGATGATGGCACAGTGGAGGCCGTTGCTCACCGGAAACTCAAGATAAAGCCGGGCAGCCTATTCTGTATCTCCCTTTGAGTATTCTCACAGACAGCCAACAATTACATGGCCATATCGTAAAGATAATGAAAATATTTTCTCTATTCGTTGGCTAAGTGCTCTTATCTATTAAGCTCATTCATTACTCCGGCTGATGGCGGTTCAAGCATGTTGAGGACAATGTGGTTCATGTTGTTCAGACGCCC
>JASKGM010005950.1:0-11646 GCA_034509205.1 Ceratonia siliqua
ATTCTCTCATGCAAAAAAGTAAAGACCGAAGGATAATAAATTTAATTTTAGATGTGTTTATTTCCACAATATGTGAACTGAAAGAATTTTCGTGTTAACATCTGTCTGTAGAATTAGTATATGAGGATCAATGTTTATTATTGGGTTAAAATATTATATGAGGATCAATTTTTAGAGATTCTCCAAAGAAATTTTAAACACAAATTATTTAATTCTAGGTTAAAAAAAAAGTTTGACATTTCTCATGGAATTTGTCCGTAAGCAATTCCATTTGACCAAGCAATGTGTCATTTCACAGCAGTGGCAAAAATTATATTTTGTGAAATTTGAGTTGCCCTTTGAATTTTTTCGTGGGATATTCCATGAGACATTGAAATGCGCTGTTTCACAGTGGCGACAAAAAATTAGATTTCGTGAAATTTGAATTGTTCATTGAATTATTTCGTGGGACATTCCATGAGACATTGAAATGTGGCGTTTCATAGTAGTGGCAAAAAGTTAGATTTTGCTAGATGTTTCGTGGGAACTAGCAATGCACTGTTTCGTTAAGGCGGTTCAATTTAGCATTTGTAAATTTTGAAGTCCTCACAGAATGTATCTGTGAGACCGTATGTGAGCTATTATGTTTGAACATGCAGCGCATTGTATCACTTAGGCGGGTAAAAGGGTCATTTTGTTCCACCAAATTTTTTCCATGGGGTGGGAATATAAGAATACCAACCCTAATGGAAAAATTTTCATTGGAAAGTTTTTCAAAAAGTATTTTCAGGAATCCTAATTTCCTAGGAATTATTTTTTAACTTTGTACTAAACATGAGAAACTAAATTCTTAACTAATGATTCCCGAAAATTTTTGAAGAATCCTTGTGCTAAACACCCCTTAGAAGTAAGTATTGTATTACTAAGTTACTTATTCATTAGATTTGTATACAGTGCAGATTCATCAATTTCTCCCAAAAAATAATTTTTCCAGCTGAAAAGTGTTTTGGAAGAGGAACTGGATAACCAAGTTAAGAGGCAACGTCCAGACAAAGATAATAATGCTGACAGGGTGGAGGTAGCCAGCCCAAACCGAACCCACCTTGATCAATGAAGCTGCTTTTTTGGAACCGTCAAGGTGTGGGGAATCGCTGACAACTCGTCACCTAAAGGAGAATATTTCTTCTCATTCCCCCTCTGGTTTTCTTGATGGAAACTAAAATTTAGAGAGATAAGTTGACTCAGTTGGCTAACATAAGTGGATTTGATAAAATTGTCATTAGTGGATCTGAAGGCACGGCGGATGGCTTATGTATGTGGTGGATGTTTGACACATTATTCTGGGTCTAGCAAACTGGTTCTTTCTACATGCATGATACTAGTTTGGATGAAAGCTTAAATGTCTCATGGCATTTCTTGGGTGTTTACTTGCATTATGAAGATCACATCAGAGTGCATCAGTATAATGAGCTTCAACTTATTCTCATCTCCCTCTCTGGTCCCATAATTATTGGAGGAGATTTTAATGAGATATTAAGCCCTCAGGAGAAAATTGGTGGTAACAATTTTATTTCCAATAATTCCGTAGGTCTTCAATCTTTTATTTTGAATAAAGGCTTGTTGTAACTTTCGTTCTCAGGTTACCCATCTACATAGAACGTACAACAGATGGGAGGGTGCAGGAAATATTCAATAGCTTTTAGACAAGTTTATTTGTAATGAAGAATGGTTTAATTCGCGGACCAGTGCAGTTATTCATCTTGATAGAATCGGTTCAAATCACTCACCTATTCTGCTATATGACAAACCGAAAAGATCCTTTAAATTTGATGTTCGGTGGAAAAATTCTGGATGTGTGAAGAATATTGTGGAAACTTGCTGGAAATTAGAAGTGAACGGCTCTAAACTTTATCAAGTCCTTTTTAAGCTCAAGCATTGCCGTCACCAATTAGTTGCATGGTGTTCCAATTCTTCCCAAAATGCTAGACGTCAGATTCTTGAACTTTAAGCTGACCTAAAACGTCTAAATGAGGCACCCCACTTTGCCCGTGAATGTGTACTTAGAGTGGAGAGAGTTGCAGTAGCTTAGAGAAGGGAAGAAGTGTACTGGAGGCAGAAATCACGAGCCAAATGGCTCCAAGCAGGTGATAAAGATACCTCATTTTTTCATTCTCAAACGGTTCGAAGACGAGCTCAAAATTCTATTAGAAAACTTCGGATGCAAGATGGCACTTGCAAAGAAGGAAGAAAAGCAATTGCAGAGGTAGTCACTAATTATTTTTTTCATTTATTTCAGTTTAAAATTTGTGGTAATATTTTTGAGGAATTATGTGATGTTCCAAAGAAAGTCACGGGAAGAATGAATAGAAATGGCTCTTCCACCCCCTTACATAATGGAGGAAGTTAAAAAAACTGCCTTTAACATTGATTCGTCCAGTGCGTCAGGAGATGATGGTTTTACAGGACTATTCTTCAAATTGTATTTGTGGGCTGAAACAGTTTTGAGTCAAGTTAAAGCTTTGTTCCATTCCAAGAAGCTTCTACACAACATTAACCACACTCAACTAGTTTTGATTCCCGAAACCAATAATGTTCAAGATGCATTTGCCCTGTCTTATATAAAATCATATCAAAAGTTCTGGTGAGTTGAATGCCAGGGATTTTGGAAAGAATCATTAATCCAAATTAGTGTGCATTTGTCAGGGGCAAACATAAATCAGATAATATCCTTATTGCACATGAAATTATGCAGTCACTGAAAGAAAGGAAGAATAGTTCTAATTATGATATGGCTTTCAACGTTGATATAAGTAAAGCTATGATAGAGTAGAGTGGGATTATCTTAAGAATATAATGCTAAAATTGGGATTTCTTCAAGATTTGGTGAAAATTATTATGTAGTGTGTCAGCTCTGTCTCTTTGTTTTTGTGAAAGGTAAATCTTTTAATTATTTTAAACTATCTAGAGGAATTCGTCAAGGTGATCTTTTATCTCCATATCTTTTTCTACTATGTAAAGAGGGATTATTTATCATTTTATAGAGAGAAGAAATATCTTACCAGGCACCAACATTTCCAAATATACCCCTTTAGTCTTACACTTACTATCTGCAAATGACTCCATCTTGTTCTCAAAGGCCTCAATGGAGCATTGTGATTTAATGAACCAATAACTCCTTGCTAGATATGTTGCAGTTAGTGGACAGGTTATTAATATAAAAAAATCTTCAATTTTCTTCTTGATCAGCCAACACTCTTCACAGGTTCTATTCTCAGCCGGCAAGAAAATTGTAGGTTTGCAACCTTGGAACTCAAGATAAATATTTGGGTTTACCTTCATGTGTTCATCGTTGAAAAAAAAGAAACATTCAATTTCATAAAACAGAGGGTATCCCAAAAATTAGCTAGTTGGAAAGATAGCACACTTTTAGCTTGCAGGGAGATTAGTCTTGATTAAATTGAAAGTTAAGAGTATCAAGACCAAGGGGGGGGAGGGGTGAATTGGTACTATATGAAAAATAAACCCTTTTGAATTTTCTTAATGAATAAGACAAGCTGGAAATGAAAACATCATTTAAATGCTTTTTAAAGTTTTTATACGAAAGGTCATTGAAAACTTTTAAGGTGCATGAAACTTTTTAAGTACCTTAAAAGTAAAAACCAACTAGTTCCAAACTTAAGGAACAAAATAGGTATGGGGAGAAACACAATGATTTATACTGGTTCAGCCTAAATGTGAGACCTAGGTCCAATGCCTTTGTTTCCCAAGATATTTTTCTCCACTATTTAACAATCTCCTTACAACCCTCGTTTTTCTTGTTCACCAAAAACTAATGGTTCATTGTGCACCACAAATAAGATGGTTTTAGAACACGTTCACCAACATCGAGCACAAATGGTTTTCACTCGCTCACCAGAGAAAAGTTGTTTGATAATGTAACTCACAAGTAGAGTGCTTAGCTTTTGTATATTTCTAAGCTTCTTTCTTCCTCTTTTTATATTTCTTGATAGTTAGCCATTGAGACAATTTTTTTTCCTCAAATCATTGCTTTCTTCATGGGATAGTTCTTGATCTTTGTCTTCCATGAAAGTTGCAGCTTCCATTTTGAGTTCCTTTCAACTTTACCCTTTCTCCTTCATTTGAGGGTTTTGATTGTGGATGTGTACACCTTCTAGATCTAGCTAAGAATTCCTCATTTTCTTTGCAAAGAGATAGTTTGCTTTATTTGACTTTATGACTTCACTACAAGAAAACAAGGTTTTTCTGATGGTAAAAAATTAAGTCCAAACTTATCATGAAAATTATAATGTCTTTATCACAAATAATTTTTGAAACTCATTCTGGTAGAATTTCTGACAGATAGTATTTCCGTTAGTAACAAACATGAGAAAGCCTATGAGATATCCATGATACAAAATGCGCGAACATGGCGCAAAATTGTTATCACAGACTTTATGATGGATTAGGACTGTGAGACATTCTGATGTATAGTGGTCCATGAGAATCAACTCTTTTAATGAAACGCATTGTTTCAATTGTTTTTATCACGTATTTGGGTCATGAGAATGTGTGTGATGGAATATTTCTGTGATAAAGGCAGTAAGAAATCTGGATATGTCATATTTGCTTCTACCTCCTTCTTCTATTTCAATTTGCTCATTTTCTTTCTCCTTAAACTCGGTTTTTCTATGGTTTCTCTGCTCGAATAGATACTCCAACTACTTTAGGGTATTTTCTGGTTGGGCGAGGTGGTGTTTAGTCCATCTCCTTCCTTTATTTCAAGCTTTGGATAACTTGAGGTTGGCCAAAATCTTTCCCTTTTTGTACCTATGAATTTTCTTTGGTAGATTGCAAATTATGGGTAAGTTTTTAATTGTTTATTAGCTAGTTTCATTCAAGTATATATATATATGTGTTATTGGTGGATATATAGTTGTTTGATAGTACTATACAGAGTTGGTTTATGGTTTAGTTTGATGTATTTGATGAATATATGTAATTATATAATGGATTTAATTATAATTATTAATGTTGAATATAGAAGGAATATGGAGATTCCAAAGCATTATCATTGGATGAACTATAGACTTTATCCCAACAGTAAGAGTATTACAACTGAGTTTTACACCGATGTAGAGAAATTTATTCAATTTACTTTTGCAATTAATGTCTGTTTTGATGGAGGGAAGTTTAGATGCCTATGTGCTACATATCACTGTCGAAAGTTTCAAACACCAGATGATGTAAGGGCACCTTTATATAAGAAAAATTTTATGGAGGATTACTATTATTGGGTGTATATTGGAGAGGTTCGACCACCATCACCCCCACCAATTGAGGATGTTGAGACCTAACATTTCCAGCTATACGAGCATATGGTTATTGATGTTGCTGGGTCATCTTTTGAACGAGAGTACTATAGAGCAAAGGAGGATCCCAATGAAGAGTCTGCAAAATTTTATGATATGTTGAGTATCACATAGTCTTAATTATGGGATGGATGTGAGACACACTCAGTGCTTTCAACAACGGTTAGATTGTTGAGCATCAAATCAGACTATAACATTGCGAGAGCATGTATGAATGAGCTTATCACATGATATGTGAGATATTGCCAAGTAGTCATTGGATGCCTACAAATTTGTACCTTACCAAGAAATTAGTTTCTAAACTTGGTTATCGGTATAAGAAGATTAACAGTTATCTGTAAGGGTGCATATTGTATTATGGCGATGATGAAAATGCTAGACAATATCGATTTTGTGGTGTAACACGATTCAAATAGTCACAAGTTTTTAAAAGGAAGGTTATTTGCCCATCATTCCTAGATTGCAAAGACTTTTTGCATCTAATGCATCTGCTGGTGAAATGATATGGCATCAGGAACACTTACGTGAGTTAAGGATGTTGTCGCATCTATCGGATGGAGTGACATAAAAGCATTTTGACCATGTATACCTGGATTTTTCCTATGATCCTAGGAATGTTAGGTTGGGTTTGTGTGAAAATGGTTTCAACCTTTTTGGAATCAATGCCAAGATATATTCTTCTTAGCATGTCATCATTATTCCTTACAATCTTCCACCTCGCATGTGTATGCGAAGGGAGTATATGTTCTTAACTGCAATTATTTCTGGTCCACGTAATCCAAAAAGTAAAATTGACGTCTTCTTGCAGCCTCTAATTGAGGATCTACAACTGCTTTGGGAGCAAAAAGTGCTTACATATGACATTTCATTGAAACAAAACTTCATCATGTGAGCTTCTCTATTGTGGGCCATCAATGACTTCTAGCATATGGAATGTTATCGGGTTGGCAAGGCTCTGGTATGTTGGGTTGCTCGATTTGCATGGGCAGTTTAAAGGCATTTGATCTTAAGCATAAGTAAAAGATTTATTACTTTGAGTGCCATAGACAATTCTTGCCTCTAGATCACCCCTTTCATCAAAATAAGATAAGCTTTTTGAAGAATAAAATCGAAAGATGCAATCGGCGAAGGCGCTTTTCTTAAGATGAAGTCTATGTATATGTATTGCGACAAGCAAGAGCCATAGAAAGTGGGGGGGAGGTTTCTAGTAGTGATGGTCTAACACACAATTAGACTAAACACAACATTTTTTTTGGGATTTACCTTATTGGCTTACTTTATTAATCCCACACAACATAGATGCAATGCACATAGAGGCTAATGTGTTAATGTGTTCAACATAGTGATGGACATCATAGATAAGACAAAAGACAATATGAAGGCAATGATGAATTTAGCTATGTATTGCAAGCATCCAAGTTTGGAGTTACAATAATTAGGCAACAATAGATGTGTGAAACCAAAGGCACTTTACAAATTAAATGTTGAGCAAAAGAAAGCAGTTTGTGAGTGGGTGTAGAGTCTAAATCTTCCTTATGGGTATACATCAAAATTAAGGAGATGTGTCAACCCTAATTCTTGGACTTTGACCCACATGAAAAGTCACAACTGTCATGTGTTTATAGAGAGGCTCTTGCTAATAGCCTTTAATGGGTTGCCTTCTGCAATTTGGGAACCTCTTGTGGAGTTGAGTTAAGTTTTCCAAGATTTTTGCTCCTCCACTGTGCACAAATTTGACTTACAAGTCATTGAAAAGAACATTCTTATGATCCTGTGTAAACTTGATAAGTTTTCCCTTGCTTTTTTTGATGTCATGGAACATTTACCCATTCACTTAGTTGAAGGAGCAATGGCAAATGAACCTATGCAATATAGATGGATGTACCATTTTGAGATGCTCTTGTACACGTTAAAGTAAAGGTAAAAAAATAAAGCTCATGTGGAAGGTTCTATATGTGAGACATATATTCTTGAAGAGACTTCAACTTTTTGCTCGCACTACTTCGAGTCTCATGTCCATTCATGAACCAAAAGAGTGCCTTAGAATGGTGACGGTGAGGAAAGTTCATTTGGTGAACCTCTCTTAATCTTTAACTATCCAGCTTACCTCCATGGAACCATAACCGATCGTTATCTTACTGATGAGGAACTATTAGCTGCAACACTTTATGTGTTGCTAAATTGTCTGAAGGTTAAACCTTATCATAAGAAAGTTATAGGTTTAATTACAGCCTCATCTTTCAAATAATAATAAATTATCCATCGAGGACGATGTGTTAATAACAATTTCTGTTGTTGCAGCATGTAGATAGAGTTGTTATATTCAACATATGGCGATCTATCCAAAGATGAGGTTAACAAACACATTTCTAATGGATTTCCTCAGTGATTCAGGAATTTTGTAAGTTACTTTCACATTTTTTGATATGTTATGAATTCTTATTTATGCCTGTAAAGTGATCATTAATTTGAAATTAAACTTATGTGTTAAACCCTACAAATAACAGGTCTGATGATGGCCTTTTAATATCTTTAGTTCGAGGCTTGGCAAGGAAGGTGAACACATGGGACCGAGTTAATATCAATGGATATAAGTTTCATACAGAAGCATGGTCTCATGGTAGAAAAACTAACAATAGTGGACTTTGTCTTTAAGGATCTGGTTATGATGAAACCGAGTCCTTGTATCATGAGGTTTTATAGGAAATTATTGTTATGGAATATTTTGATTTACCTCTTAAATGGTTAATACTCTTTAAATGTAAATGGTTTGATCATTCTAATTGACTGATGTCTAATTCATCTTTGCTTAAAAAGCAGATCAAGTTTTTTTTGCAGCTTATCCTTGAACAACTCCAAACAAGCTAGGTTAGTTAAATGTGATTAAAACTAAGGCCAGACACACAATTGATGCCTTAGATGCCCCTGTCCAAGGCACTCCTCACCACTCTCTTGTGTTAGTTCTTGATGATAATCAGAATCATGGAGATTTGAGAGATGACACAGCTACACCTAGTTATGAGGAAGTGAGCATACCAATCAATGAGGACTTTGTAATTGAAGTGGATGAGGATATAGAAGCAATTGGTGAAGAAGATGATTATAATAGCAGTGATGTGGAATCAGATGAAGATCCTTCTAGTGATTATGTATTAGAAAGCGATTAAAATGACACAGGTTCAATATACTTGTTTTTCACCTCTTATGTATTAATTACTTGTTTCAGAGTCATTGAGCTCTTTATTCATGACCCTATAATTAATGTATTTCTATATCACATGTTACAGGTGTAATTCTATTACACCGAGGTCGTCCAGTGATCATCAATTGCCCATCCCCCATGATCTCTTGGGCTTCTTCTATTGTTATTGTAGAGATAGTTGTTGATGCTTGAGTACCTCAACAACACATGCATTATGATGATAATTAAATCTTTTAGCCTAGCTTTTTCACATATTAACATTACATTTGATGTAATTTTTAGACATGTAATATATATAAATTATCGTTCTTTGAATTTGATACATATAATATGGTTTGTTGTTCTGTTTTTGAATATATTCTTTTATTTAAGCTTTTCATGTGAGTTAATGGATATGCCTAAAAATCAATCAAACCATTTTGTTAAATGAAATTTTGATGGATTTTCTAACGGACCAAGTTAGTTAAAACCTAAACGTGTTATTTAGTATATGGTGCATTTTATTCTGATGGATTTTCTAATGAACCAAGTCTGTTAGAACCTAAATGCGCCGTTTATTATATAGTGCATTGTATATATTAAATTAATTATTCTCATTGATTAATGCCATCAGAAAGGCCATGGTAATATACAATGCACCGTTTCACTTCAACGTTGAAAATGTAGGTAAAAAATTTGAATTTTTAATGGATGTAGTCCGTCACAAAGTCCGTGATAAATATTTCCTTTTCTTTGATCCACGACCCCCAATTTCTGCTTTACCTCTCTTATCTCTCAACCTTATGTCTTGCCACCATTACACATCACTGTCTCCCCCTGCTCCCACTGTCGCCATCACCCAACGCTTAATGGCCAACATCGTCATTGTCCAAGTAAGCTCCCTTTCATTGCACTTAGCCAATTTTGTTTGGTCCATTGATAGTTCTAACTTTGTTTGCTTGATTCTAGGTTCAATCAAGGTTTAAGGTCGATATAAAGCAGCTTCTTGAGCAAATTGATACCTCTACCTACAGTATGTTCTTTCTTATACATGGAATTTAGTTAACATATTGGCCATTTGAGATTTTCCCTTATAATGTTCTTATTATGCTTTTTATTCTTATGCTTACTTATTTGCTTTCTATCTCCATCTTGAGGATCATGGGATGCCTTTCCAGTATTATTATTAATATGCTAGGCTTCATTATCTCTATTTTTAGGGTCTTCTGATAATAGCACATTGCACATATGCTTTCACATGTCTATTTATTCAAATTGTGATGCTGCCATGTATTACCATTGCATTTTATGTCTAATCACTACAAAAAAAAGGCTTTTTGTGATGACTTTTGTCGTCCCAAAAGTTTTAAAAGTTGTCACTAAAGACCTTTAGTGACGACTTTTCAATTTTTAGTGATGACTATAAGCCATCACATATACCTCGTTGCTAAAGGTTTTTAGTGGAGACAAAATTTGGTCATCACTGAAAGTAAACTTTTTGTGATGACTTTTGAGCGTCATAAAAGATATAGATTTAGTGATGGTAATAGTCATCACTAAAAAATTTATTGACCATTTGATTTCTTGAATTTTTTACAAGTTGTAACTGAAGTCATCTTTTGTGACGACTAAAGTTGTCACTAAAACATTTATTTGTGATGATACTAATAATTAATCACAAAAAGTAGTTTCAGTGACGCCAGAATAAGTCATCACATAAACTACCTTTTGTGACGACAAACGAATATTGTCACAAAAGGTAGTTTCTATAACGATTTCCTTGTCATCACAAAAAAACTTTTTATGGCGACTAACAAGTATCGTCACAAAAGGTAGTTTCTATAACGAGTTGTGACAACATATGAATATTATCACAAAAGGTGGTTTCTGTAACAACTTTCTTGTCATCACAAAAAATGCCATTTGTGATGACAAATGATTATTGTCACAAAAAATAGTTTTTGTAACGACCTTACTTGTTCTCACAAAAAAAATTGTTTTTGACGACCTAAGTATGTTGTCACTAAAAGTAGTTTTATGTGACGAGAACAAATATTATTTGTGATGACATGCTTTCTTGTTACTGAAACTCTTTTTTTGGGATGACATTAACAAAGTCGCACCATTATTTTGTAATGAGAAAATCCTTTATTTGTAACGATATGCTTTGTCGTCACTTAAACTATTTTTTTTGATGATATTAGCATTGTCGTCACTAAAACATTTTTTTGTGATGACATGTTTTGTTGTCACAAAAATTCCTATGTTTTATTAGAATCAACTAATACATATATTTGAACATGTTATAACACTATTAAAAATATATGTTTAAATTCACAATTTTTTTAAACAACATAATATTCCAATATACATAACATATGAGATTTAAAATTTAAATATTTTTCGAATAAGAAGAAACTCAAAGTGTAACAAGAAAATCCCTACATATCAAACAGAAGTATCCAAAGTTCATTCATGAAATTCACTCTCTCTGTGTGTATCCCAAAAGATGTGATGTATAAGGAGTTTCATTAATTTATGGATGAGAAACCTATAATATTCAAGTCAAATAAATTAAAGGCCTTACAAGAGAATGAATAATTTTTGAATCAAATAATTCAACACACATGAGAGTTCTTAATAACAGCTAACCATTTACAAAAACGACATAGACTTTCTATAATACACTTCTATAAAATTAACATTTTACAAGCACACATCTAACCACATCATATAACGTGGGTAGACAAGTCACAATTTTATTCAATCCTCAAATTTGATAATAGAATAACAAGTGTTTCAAGGGAAGCAAACATACGATTGAATTAATTTAACGTGTATACATAAGATACAAAGTGGCTCTAAAAGTTACTCATATTATAATGTTCCAGCGGTATGAAACTAATAGTTTCAACATAGTATTTCTCATTTTATAATGTTCTAGAGAGATCTAAGTAGAGGGTTTATGCTTAAGCTACTATAAATCACTCTTACCCTAGTGTACATTTTATACAGCACATAATGCTCATAATAATATACCAAATATTAAAAAAGCATAACCACCAGCCCTAGGCACATTTCCTAGGCACAAAAGAACAAGAGTACTAACCTTGATAT
>JASKGM010005952.1:0-11645 GCA_034509205.1 Ceratonia siliqua
ATTTTATATATTTTGAAATATTATGTTGTTCAATCAAGCTGTTCAGTTGTGTTATAACAGGTTCAAATATATATATTGGTTAATTCTAATAAAATATAGGGATTTTTATGAAAACAAAACTATCACAAAAAAGGGTTTTAGTGACGACAGTGTTAATATCATCACAAAAAATGGGATCAAATTAAGAATTTTCTTGTTTAAAAAATGGTTATAGTGACGACATTACAATGTCATCACAAAAACAAGCTTCAGTCACAACAAAAGTATGTTTATTTTTGTTACAAAATTCACCTTTTGTGACGACATTCAAATGTGAAATGTCGTCATAGAAGGTGGTTTTAGTGACAACAATAATGTCGTCACAGAAAATACCTTATGTGACGACATTTCAAATGTCGTCACAAAAAGTGGATATTGTGACGACCAATGTCGTCACAAAAGATTACTTTAGTTATGACTTATAAAAAATTCAGCAAATTATTAGATCAATAAAACTTTTAGTAATGACAATTACCGTCACTAAAGGCACCTTTAGTGACGACATATAGGCGTCACTAAATCTATATCTTTTGTGACGCTTAAAAGTCGTCACAAAAAGTTTACTTTCAGTGACGAATCTATTTTTTCGTCTCAAAAAACCTTCAGCAACGAGGTATTAGCGACAACTTATAGTCGTCACTAAAGGTTGAAAAGTCGTCACTAAATATCATTAGTAACGACTTTTAGTACTTTTTGTGACGAAAAAAGTCATCACAAAAAGTCATTTTTTTGTAGTGACTTTAGTGGATATCTATGTAAAATCTAAAATTTGTTCCAAATCTTATGAAATTCTAGATGAAAAGAGTATGTTATTACATCTACAAAATTACCATTAACACCACAAAATGCAAAAAAAAATTTAATCTTAAATATTTCTTTATATTTATCCAAGATCGTTAGCTCAATTGGTACCCTTCCTAACATTAAGTGCTAGTTGACTTCAACGTCGGGGGTTCAAATGAAACTCCTACTCTCACGTTGAAATATTGTTTATCAACAAAAAAAAAAATTTAAGAGCTAAATTAAGTTTCATGTTCAAAAATTTTATTCTAAGTTTGTAGTGAAAATTTTTGAAAACTAAAGATATAGCTAGGTCGTTAGAAGATTGAAGAATCTAGGAAATATTTTGGGGTTTAGGCAAAATTTACCCCAGACCAGTCAAATAAGGATGTAAACGTGTTGAGTTGAGCTATAGTATGCTCAAGTTTATTTATTTAAAATAGAGTGAGCCTGAATACGAGCTCAGGCTTCAATCGAGCCAAAATTGTGTTTAAACTTGACTCGTCTAATAAACAACCTGAGCCTGAGTAATTCACGAATAGTAATGTAACATATATAGTAAGAGGAGTGATCTTATGTAGGAGGGGTCAATAATTGCCCTTATATGAGTAATTGAATGTGAAGATTAAAATAAATCAAGTTAATGCAAAAATCAAGAGATTTTATTTTTAAAAATTCATAGGTGGTTATTAGTTGATTTGTTTTCATCTCGACCGTCAATTACTCATATAAGAATAGTTATTGACTCATTTCACTTCTCACGTAACAACACTCTTCTCAATAGATATGTCCCTATAAGTTAAACTAATAAAAAAAGATAAACTTTTTATATTATGTATGTATGTATATATAATATGAATTTATATTACTTTTTTAAGTTCGACTTGTTTAACTAAATGAGATAAAAATATTATTTAAGCTCATTTATTTAATAAGTGAGCTGAATCAAATGCGAGCTTTTAACAAACCGAATCCAAATAATTACTTAGGTTCATTTACAGTTTACACCCTTAAATTTGTCCAATGGTCCATTGATTTGCGTATTTCCACTAATATATATTTCAACTTGGGGTATTTTAGAATCAAAAGGAAAAGGGGATCTCAGTGGCTGGAGCAAAAAAATTGGTTGTTGGAGCTAATGTCATGGTTCTAATGCTTTAAAGTCTTGATTCTAAGATAGGATTACTCTTCCTTCCCTAACTTTGAAAATTTCTGGGTTATTAGTATTCTTGAGAACTTAGGGCGGAGTTAGTGTAAATTAAATTTCGTGATTTCCACAGTAGAAAACGTTTGGAAGCTTGATTTGATATTGTTATTTGTTATGTTTCTTTTTTATTTTTCCTAAGTTTTGGCTTGAACTCTAGGCTTAGAGCTAATCTAAAAAGAAAAATTCTTAAAAATCTTGTTATGACCTAATTAAGGTTGGGATAATTTCTCTTGACCATTTCAGTTTGTAATTAACGTCCATAACACAATTCTAATGCCTAGAATAGTATTACTCTCGGATATTTCCATTGTTGAGAGATTTGTTCACTCTTCCTTCGTGCTAGACTAATAGCCTCTTTCAAAGATTTCGATCGGTTTAAACAGTCTTATTTCCTCTACCGCTTTTTTTGTGAGTCCACCTATAAAAGTGCCCTCAAATGCCTTTTGTGCCCACCCTTGAACCCGGTTGCCAAGCCTCTCAAACTCTTTTTGTTAATCCCGTAATTATCCCACCTATTTTACTTTGGATAAAGCATCATCAAAGTCCTCACACTCCGGAGCTCTGAATCGAACCCATAACCCTTCTTCAAACACCAGCTAAGTCACCATTCGTCAATCCTCTTGATATGTTTTGTGTAGCCACTACCACTATTGGTTGGCCTCCCATTCAAAGTGGAATGCCAACATGACCTTCTGTGCCTTAGATGTTCCTTAATACTCAAAAAATAACTCAACTTTGTTGAACCACTCAGTCAAGTCATTCCCAGTGAATTTCAAAAAATTTAGCTTGGCCATTTTTGCAGAGAAGACTGGTCGTCCCCCTTCTGCATCGTCCCTACTTTCTTCCCTGCTGTTGCATGGACAACGATCTCAAACGTTGATGTTTTGGCTAGTTCCCTCCTGACCTGCAAGAACAGCCTCTGATAACCTGTGGATTGTCTCTTTTATCTGATGAAGCTTGTCTGCCATTCCCATTTCCATTCTATTCATGCTATCTTGAAGCTCCCTAAATCATTCCTCTAAGTTCTCTATTCGTTCCTTATTAGTAGACATTCGTGCTAGCCTCATCCAAGTGTTTTCCAAGATTCGGGGGGCTTCAAGATAGCTTGAATAGAATGGAAATGGGAATGGTAGACAAGCTTCATCAGATAGAAAAGACAATCCACATGTTATCAGAGGATGTTCTTGCAGGTAAGGAGGGAACCTGCCAAAACATTACCGTTCATGATAGTCGTTCACACAACAGCAGGGAAGAAAGTAAGGACAATACAAAGGGGGATGGCCAGTCTTCTCAACAATAATGGCAAGCTAGATTTTTTGAAATTCATTGGGAATGACCCGACTGAGTGATTCAACAGAATTGAGCAATTTTTTTAGTATCAAGGAACGTCTGAGGCACAGAAGGTCATGTTGGCAGCATTCCACCTTTATGTATTCTGTATCTTTCATATTTATCCTGAAAAGTGTTTATTTCTTCAGTATGTCAATAAGCCTATAAATTATGAACTTTGTGGCTGATTCTATAGTATCTTGGAGGAATATTTTCTGAAACTATTTATAAAATGCGAACCTTATGATTTATTCAATAGTCTTTTAATGAATTGTTTTCTAAAAACTTTAAAGTCTGTGAAATCGGGTACTTTATGGTTGATTCAATAGCTTCTCTATGAAATTGTTTTGGAAATTAAATTCTGAAAGATTATATTTACTAGCCTGTGAAGAATTTTGGTGGGTATAACTCTTAGAGCGCCGTGTCTGATAGGAACCTAGGATTAACCTCAAACTACCTGTTTCGTGAGATTAACAAGTTCTCTAGTACTTGTTAGCCTGTTTTTCCAAATTGAGAAGTTCAATGTTGCCTGTCATCCATTGTACACTGGACATGATTGAATGACATATATTGTATGATAACATGCACATGACATTACTGCATTTTTAAATCATGCATTTTCATAAAGATGAATAACTCCCTGACACATGAAGGTCGTTTAGCCCGTTTCAATTCGGGAAGGTTACAACTTGGGTATTTCTTCTATTTGATTGGAGCTATTTCTCGGTTTAAATTCTGATTTCGTTGTTTTCTTTTCACTTATGAGATTAAATTGTGGATTTTGACATAGACCTTGATTTTTGAAAACTGATTTCTATTCCGTATTTTTCGAAAGGAAATCCTTCACAAACATTATGTATATGCTTATTTTTCTTTGGTGTCCTAATTCTTGATGGACACATTTTCATTTATTGAGTCAGTGGACTCATCCACTAGTTTAACATGCTGCATTTGACTCGATAAGGTACTCTTGGAATCAAACTTGGTATCATTGAGGACATTACTTGCAATCACTAGGCACATGTTTTCTATTGCATTGGTTTGAACATGGTTTTATGAAATGGTATTTTTGTTGGGCAGAGCCCTTTATTCACAAATTTTGTCTGAACCTCTATTTATTGTTAAAGTGAGCTCCCTAGTTTCTATTACTCTATTTATATAGGGCGAGGTCTACTATTATAGGAGAACCTCTATGATATTTTAAATAAAGTCTGTGTTTTCTTATAAACTTTGTTTGTATCTATATTGGAGTTATGCTTGAAGCTTTCGGGGTACAGGGATCATCACTACACACTGTGATGATCACATCCCTAAATTAGGGTGTGACACAAAGATACTAAGTCCTGAATTTCCTATTCGCTAGGTTGAGATGATTCTTCAATGCTTGCTTTGCTCTATAATATACAATACTCCAATATAACAATTTTGTAAAAATTCATAAAATGAGATAAGTATGTAATTATTAAACTAGTAATATGTGACATGTATTCGTTAGGAAAAATATATCCCTAATGCCTGTATACTTTGTTTCGGGTTCGACAAGACTAATTCTCGGATAGTTAGGTTTATTTGATTTCCTGACTTAGGACTTGTTCACTTTGATAAGTCTTAATTGATCCTCTTTTTAGTGAAGATTTATTCGTGATTTTACAAGCGTTTACTTGTGAGATTTTAGATTTCTGGCATATGCTTTGTTAGATGCGTTTTCATTCGTTGAGTCACATAAACTCACTCCATTTAGGGTTTAGGGTTGTTATGACAATAGATACGTTTACTACGTTTACTATGTTTTTGGTTTGGTTATGATGGAATGAAGTTTCCTTTCTAATTTTATGAATATTGTTTGTATATGAGCGAAGTTCTAGTTCAAGGGATACGCTCTTGAATTTTAGTTAGTTTATAAAATTTGCACACAATAAAAATATGTTTCATTTCCAATTCCTTGATTTTTGAACTATGCATGTATCTTTCTACGTCAGTCACGTCTGGTTGGGGGTCTGACAATAGGTTTGTTTTACTTTTTGTTTCACACCCATATATACATTGAGTAATTTATCTAGAAGATTCTTGGCTTATAATAAGGCGGTTTCTATCCGCTATTCTCAGGATTTTTATATTTTTTATATTATTTATTATGTTAATTTTTTTATTTTTTAATATTAATGAATTATTATTTATATCATAGTTTTTTTAAAAAATTTTAAAAAATTTTCATATTATTTTAAAATATTTATTTATAAATAAATAGTATAAAAAAATTATGAATAAATAATATTAAAAATATAAAATTTTTAAAAAATTTTTAAAAATTATATAACCTAAATAATAATTAATTAATATTAAAAAATTAAAAAAATAAGATAAAAAATTAAAAAAATAAGACATTAAAATACTGTAATGTATGGTATCATCCTAAAATGAGGCCATAATAAACACCTTATAATAAATTTTATTGAGTGGGTGAGTTGTTATATATGAAAAGTAGGGTATACCTTATTGTGTAGCTTCCAATAAACTAAATACAAAAAGAGAAAATTATTTTTATAGAATTATGTTATATTGGAGTTTAATTTTGTATATTATAAAATAAGAAATTAGATTGAACGATAATGACTAAATTAACTTAGTTGGTGAAGCCTCCAAAGTTACATTTATTAGTATAAGAAAACATATATTGATATATATTATATTTTGTGACAATCTAGTATTATTGTACAACAGCTTGCTTGATTTGAAGCGAGGTTAACCACTCCATTCTATCATCATAGTTCTTTGAATTTATTTATATATTTAGTTATCTATGATATAATTAGGATTAAATATACTTTCAGTCTTTTTTTATATTAAAAACTTTTTAATTTGGTCCCGTTGTTTTTAATTTAAACAAAGTTTTTTTTTATTCTAAAAACTTTCCATTAATTTTTTCTATTATATTTTTATTTATAAAATAATAATATTATAGTTAATTAGTATATATAACTCTATTATTATTATTTAACAAATTATCAAATAAAATTATGATAAATGAATGTAATTTGATATTTTCTCTCATTTTTTTATACTTTTCAGCGTTATTTCACTGAACGAATCACTCCACGCAGACAAAAGCCAGTTGACATATTCCAATTAATTGCAATAACATCATTTTTCATTTATAGATAGACAAAAATATAAAAGAGACTTAATTGGAAAATTTTTAACATTAAAAAAATAATATTGTCTAAATCAAAAATTAACAAACTAAATTAAAATTTTTAAATATTAAAAAGACAAATTATATTTAAGCTATACTATAGGTCCTAACCTAAAGGGTATTCATTAATTGAAACATCATTTTCGACACTGAAACTAAGGATCTATTTGGACTTATCAGATAATGTCTTTTCTTCTTCTCTTGCAGGAATGACTTTTTTAAAGAGAAATTTTATGTTTAGATGTAATAATTAATAAAGACGTTTAAAAAATGGTAAACAATTTTAGAAATAAAAATTTCTCTCTTTTTATTTTTCTCCTTATTAAGAAAAGTTACAATTTTTAATTTCTCCTTAAAGAAAGTTTTCTCCATTTTCATTAACTTATCATTTTTCTATAAGTCCAAATAAACAAGTATAATTTTATCAGAATACATTATTATTTTAAAAAAATAACTTATTCTCATAATAAGTCTAAACAAACCAGGCCTAAAAGCATTTTTAAGTATTTTTTTTTATTATTAAAGTAACTCAATCAAGTACCAACGTGGCTATCTCTCAAACCAAGTATGCTTCAGACAAACTCTTAACAAAAATTTGATCTCAAAACTCACAAAATCCAAAGATAAAAGAAAAATAGTGGAAATGAACGAAAAGAGAATTGTTACTCTCACAAAAATAATCTCATAATCTCTCACAAAAATAATCTCATGAGCTATAAAATTTTCATTCCAAACTGCCCTCCATATCTATACACTAGGGCGTCAATTAATTATTTATTTCATTTTAAAAACAAAGAGATAAAGGAAAAGTTTTGAATATTCAAGACACTTGGGATACAAAAAAAATCTCCCATACACATATATATTAGAACATATACATCCTAAAATAAAAATTGTTGTGTTGTATTATTCAAAATTATTTACCTCTGCAAACTCAGAAATGTACACCCCAAATATAGCCAGCTAGGAGAAGAATTGTCACCATCAAAGCCTGAGTCAACAAAACTGCCCGCATCCAATGTCACTGATAAGGTCACAGAAATTGCCACAAGCTGGAGGCAGGTTCAGTTGGGATCTGAAAATAAATGCCAATAAGTTTGTGTAATTTAGCAAAATCCAGTCCATGTGGATTTATTACTCTCCAACCAACTGGATTACTAGATGCTTTGAAGAACTGGATAGTGATAGACTAGCAAGGAATTATGCACTAACTGCCCCCCAAACCCCCCCCCCCCCCCCCCACCAAACACCAGCAGACGATCATGGGCTTTTGTGAATTCAATGTTCTAATTGGTACCTTCAGAGTCATCTTGGGTATTTTCCTCATCATCATTCAAAGTGGGATCTTCGGATATAAGCTCAAACTCATGTTCTGAGGTGTGCTGCTGATTGAACCGGCCAGGAAGCTTGGAGCGAGCGTTATAGCAATCACCACAAAGATCAAAACCAATCTTCTCCTTACAGTCTTTGCATCTATATCTATCCCCAACTATTGGATACATCTGTACATAGAAGCCACATACATTACCACGCTGTAGAAAACTATATGTATTATAGAGAATGTAACTTTAGCAGAATAAAATAAAAGACATCAAAATCAAATCTGATCTTTCAGCGAGGGGCTTAAGTAGTGACAATATTAACCCCTCTCCTTAGATAAAAAAGCCAAAGCATAATTCTGAACCAAGTATAACATCTTCCAAAAGAATAGAGCAATCTGAAGGAAGATAATACTCATGAGCACATTGGAATAATATACAACATCTGACTCTAACAATAACGCAACCTCCTAGTGAAACCATGTAGATTAACTTGAAAAACAATGAAAATAATGACATCTGTTATCAGATTAATATCTCTGAAAATATCATGTATATTAGTGTTAGGGATTATCTCAAACCACACTGAATATGTATAATATTTTTTTTTTAAATGAAAGAAGAATAATCCATAAAGAGAAAGAATAGAAGTGCAAAAAGGGAGGATAAGAAATCCTCCTACAGTAACCCAAAAAAGACATAGGAAAATAAACAGTATATCAGCTCAATAAAGATCTCGAATCCCTCTACCAATCTGCAATAGAAACTCCCTCTACATAAATCATGTGCTGACACCCACGTGGAAGCCAAGAGAACAGCTCTATTTCATAACAGAAGGGAGGAAAGGAACTTCTGATTAAAATCTCTCGCATTAGACTCCATCCATACACCACAACCCGCAAGTTAGCAGTAGTCGTCATCAGTCATAACATTACAATTATATGGTTGCAGATAGAACAGGGTATGTACAATACAACTCCCTTTGTAAACCAGAATGTCAACAATAAGCGAAATATCCCGCAGTTAACAAAGAGAAATAGCCACATAAAAAGGCCACCGCCAAGCTAGGTCATTAAAACAGAGATCAGATGTAGTGTATGTCCTAGTAATAGTCAACACACTTGTTTCCACCGTCACAACCACAAATATGAGAAAAAAAAAACATACATCAATAAAATTGCAAGATATGATGGATTAGAGTTTGTACCCCACAAAAGTCACAACCAACTCCAATGTGAATGTTTGATTGAGGACCAGACCACCATGCTATCTTTCCTCCTCCTTTACCATTATCTAATGAACCTGAAAGAAGACATTAAATAGTAAAATCGAAAATACTATAAAGATGGAACAGTAGAATCAAAGAAACACCAAAGTAAATCAAATTTCAATTGTCCTTTAATTGTCTTTATAGATGAAAGAAGAAATTTTATTAGAGAGGAGAAATTACAGATAGGGAGAGGTTAAGATATCCTCGAAAATCTAAAAGAAAATACATTCAAAGAGGCTAGAAAATGCCAAAAAGATTACCAATCTCTCTACATATCAATCATGGAAACTCCTTTGAAATAACCATGAGCATATCACCAGAGGAAAGCCATAAACACAATCCTATCTTGTAACATACATACCAGCAACGAGACTGTTATGTGCCTCTTTTTCGAGGATACTTTGAGGGATCCTAGTTCCTCCTTAATAGGGTAATTCAAGGCCTCCCAAAAAAACACAAGTTGAGTCTATAATTTTCTGCATACTTTATTCATTAGGAAAACCAGACTTTATAAGGTCTGGAGAGCTTACAACCAAAAAAGGAAATAAGCAACCTAATAGTATGTAATAACAAGACATAATCTCAGCCTGCTGACCTTATAAACGAAAAAGGAAATAATTCAAATTAAAGACAAAACATAAATCATACTAAATCATAATCAATACCAAAATAGGAACCTCAATTAATTTCCTGATTCTTTCCTTGTTTAATTCCCTAATCTCCAGCCCCATGAGAGTTGTTAAATTCAGGATTATTTCCTGATTCACTCCCTGATCTCCAGCCCCTATCACAGATGTTAGGATCAAGAATTATTGCCTTGTGCTGACCCTTCATTATTTCTGTTCATATCATTTCCCTGGCTGCTTTTAATGTCTTTATTTCATACCTAATTGGGTGCCTAACAACTCCTTCCCCCATGAAAACATCCTTGTCCTCAAGGATGAAATTGTCTCTCTCTCTCTTTTTTTTCTTTTTTTCTTTATTCGTTTTTCTATTTTTCTGGTTCTTTTTGTTCCGTTTCCCTTCTTTTTCTTGCCCTCATTGATCATTTTGTTGCTGTCCACCACAAACACTTCAAAATTCCCCTTTTTGGTTGGCTGGATTCCCAGAATAGTTGCTAATTCAGGATTCAAGAAGTTGTGCGTACTCCTTGAGTCTACCAAAACTGTAATGGCTGGATCTTTTATCCTCGCCATCATCATCATGGTTTGAGGAGTTGTCATGCCTGTAATGGCATGAAAACTTATCTCAAGTTGTTGTACTTCTGGTTCCTCCTCTCCCACCACTGGATCTTCCATTTCTCCATCCTCTTCACCTTCTGCTGCTGGGAAATTTCCCTCAGTCAATTTCTCAGCTGCTTCAGGAAGGCTAGAAACTGGTAAGGGAGGAAGGTTTGATAAGGGATTTTTTGTACCTTCCCTTTTTGCAGGTCTTGGTATTTTGGCTCATAAAGTCTTGTCCAGCCGAATTTTTCTTGAATTTGGTTGGATAAAGCCATGAACATATCTTCAGTATGCTTCATCAACCGCTCCTCCATAGCTTTGATTTCTTGCCGCAAAGAGTGTTGTCCTGCGTTTAGAGATGCAATCTCATTCACCAATTTGTCAAGACGATGATCAGCCATAACCGACTCTGATACCAATTTGTTATGTGCATATTTTTCTAGGATACTTCGAGGGATTTTAGTTCCTCCTTAGTAGGGTCATTCGAGGTACCTTGAGCCCCCCAAAACAACACAAGGTTGAGTCTATAATTCTCTGCATACTTTATTCATTAGGAAAAGCAGACTTAAGGTCTGGAGAGCTTACAACCAAAAAAGGAATTAGACAACCTAACAAAATGTAATAACAAGATATAATCTCAGCCTGTTGACCCTATAAACAAAAAAGAAAATAATTCAAATTAAAGTCAAAACATAAATCATACTAAATCATAATTAATACTAAAATAGGAACCTCAATTAATTTCCTGATTCTTTCCTTGTTTAATTCCTTAATCTCCAACCCCATGACAGCTGTTAGATTCAGGATTATTTCCTAATTCACTCCTCGATCTCCAGCTCCTATCACAATTGTTAGGATCAGGAATTATTGCCTTGTGCTGACCCTTCATGATTGCTGTTCAGATCCTTTCCCTGACTGCTTTTAATGTCTTTATTTCATACCTAACTGGGTGCCTAACAAAGACCCCTGTTGAAGGGAAAGAGAAATAATGGAAAACCTGATCTTCTTAGACAGGTAATCATGTATATATAATAGAAAAAGAAAATACAGTCTAATAGAAATACTGAGACTAAAAGAATAAAGACTAAAATACCCTTACTAATATAGCTCAGATACTCTTAACACTCCCCCTCAAGCTGGAGCATATATATCAATCATGCCTAACTTGTTACATATGTATTTGACCCGATTCCCATTAAGAGCCTTCGTAATTGTTCACTAGTCCTGACATGACTAGTAGATATTAGTCCTTGCTGAATCTTCTCTCGAATAAAGTGGCAGTCGG
>JASKGM010005953.1:0-11644 GCA_034509205.1 Ceratonia siliqua
ATTACAACAATGCCACTTAAAACTTCAAATTGCGCAAAACACATTTTAAAATCAGAATTTGAGCCTAAATTTGACCAAAACCGGGTTTTATTATGGGTTCCGTAACTCTAATTATGCAAAAAGTTATGGTTGTTTGAAATTATGTAGGAAAAATTATATCTACTTTGCTCTTTTCTTTTCTTTTCTTGCTATGCTGTGCCTTACTTTTCTTTGTTTTTCTTTCTACAGCAAATATTTCTCTTTTTTTTTAACTACCTGACGAAACGCGAAATTTCAAACCAAGGGAGTTGTAGACTGGCAATCGAAGATTCAGTAAATGAAAAGATGTACAAACTTCAGTATAGAAAAATGAACTACAAAGATGAACAATAAAAAGAACTGATAGTAAAGACAAACAATAGATAAAAAATTTACCAGAATTTTTTTAAAAAAAAAAACCATAAAAAGGGTAAGTCAAACTTGGTTTTTGAACTAGGCTTTGATACCAGATAATGTGAGCCCGTAAGGTTAATTCCCTTGAACCCAAAGAGATTTGAATACCTGCTCAGGAATCTAAACCTCAAATTATACTATTGATCCCACACAAGAAACAGCACCCTTGTGTATTCCCCACCAATAAAAGGTATAAAGAAAACAAGTAGGAATCTTAGGTACAAACAGAGAAAAGGATAAGACACAAAATTGAACAACTAGGAAGCAAGTAACGGACGATAGGAATCAAGAATCAAGTGGCAGGAAGCTGGTATGATAAAATCACATGAAAAGGAAGTCAAACAAAAGAAATCTAAAAAATGCAAGAAATTTTGGCAATGCCACTTGAAACCTTCAAGTTGCCCAAAACACAATTTAAAAGCAGAATTTGACCTCAACTGGGCACAGACAGGTTGGGACGATGACGGGCTCAAAAAGAATGTTTTAAATTGCTATTATGCGTTCCATAACTCCAATTTTGCAAAAAGTTATGGCTATTCGAAATTATGTATGGAAAATTACTTCTACTTTGCTTTTTTCTTTTCTTTTTTTGCTTTGCTTTGCTTTTCTTTGTTTTTGTTTTTACGAAAAATATTTTCTTTTTTTTAATTACCCATGGAAACGCGAAATTTCAAAGTAAGGGTATTGTGGATTGGCAATCCAAGATTCAACAAATGAATAGAAGTATATACTTAGAATAGAAACACGAACTACAAAGATGAATAATAAAAAGAACTACTAGTAATGACAAATAGCAACTAAAAAATTAACCCGAACTTTAAAAAAAAAAAGAAATAATAAAAGGGATTAGTTGAACCTCATTTTTGAACTAAGTTCTGATACCAAATGATGTGAATCCGTAGGGTTAAATCCCTTGAACCCACAGAGATTTGAATACCTACACAGAAATCCAAACAATTATACTAGCGATGCCACACAAAAAACAGCACCCTTATGTAATCTCCACCAATCAAAGGAATCAACAAAACAAGTAGGAATCTTAGGTACAAATATATAAAAGGATAAGACACAAAATTGAACAACTAGGAAATAAGTAACAGACGCTAGAAATCAAGAATCAAGAGGCAAGAAGCTGCACAGATAAAATTAGATCTGAAACAGAAGTAAAACGCAAGAAATATTATACCCAAGAAATTACGACAATACCACTAAAAACTTCAAAATGCGTAAAACACACTTTAAAATAAAAATTTTAGCCTAAATTTGGCCACAACCGGGATAGACCCATTTGAGATGATGACGAACTTAGAAGGTTCTTCTCAGATTGGTATTATGGGTTCCGTCACTCACACTATGTAAAAAGTTATGGCTGTTTGAATTTATATATGAAAATTGCTTCTACTTTGCTCTTTTCATTTTTTTGCTTTTCTTTTCTTTGTTTTTCTTTCTACAGCAAATATTTCCCTTATTTTTTTAATTACCCAAAGAAACGCAAAATTTCACAGCAGGGGAGTTGTAAACTGGCAATCCAGGATTCAACAAAGGAATAAAAGTTCAAACTTTAGAATAGAAACATGAACAACAAAGACAAATAATAAAAAGAACTGATAGTAATGACAAATAATAGAGTAAAAAATAACTCAAATTTTTTACATAAAAAGAAACAATGAAAGGGTTCAGTCAAACCTGATTTTGGAATTAGGCTCTAATACCAAATGATGTGAACTCGTAAGCTTAAATCCCTTGAGCCCACAGCTATTTGAATACCTGGCCAGAAATCTAAATCTCATATTATACTAGCCATCCTACGTAGAAAACAGCACCCTTTTGTAATCCTACCAATTAAACGAACTAGGAAAACAAGCAGGAATCATAAGTACAATTAGAGAAAATGATAAGACACAAAATTGAACAACTAGGAAACAAGTAACGGATGCTAGGAATCAAGAATCAATTGGTAGGAAGCTGCACAGATAAAATCAGATATGAGAAGGAAGTAAAACACAAGAAATATTATATGCAAGATTTACGACAATGCCACTTAAAACTTCAAATTACGCAAAACACACTTTAAAATCAGAATTTGAGCCTAAATTTGACCACAACCAGACTAACCCCAATTGGGACGATGACGAGCTCAGAAAATTCTTTTCAGATTGGTATTATGGGTTCCATAACTCACACTATTCTAAAAGTTATGGCTGTTTCAATTTCTGTATGAAAATTGGTTCTACATTGCTTTTTTCATTTTTTTTGCTTTGCTTTTCTTTTTATGGCATATATTTTCCTTATTTTTTTAATTACTTAAAGAAACACAATTTCATAGCAGGGGAGTTGTGGACTGGTAATCCAGGATTCAACAAATGAACAGAAGTACAAACTTCAGAATAGAAACACAAACTACAAAGACGAATAATAAAAAGAACCTATTGATATGAACCTTGCCAACAACGTGACGAAACCCAACACCAATGTGAATTTCAAATCCCAAGCTCTTCAAGAATGTTGAACCTGGACCCGTTGTCTAAATAAGAACCAAGAACTCTAATGTTCAAAGATGCCATACCAAGAATCCCAAGAACTACTAAAGAAGATAGAAGATAAGTCTGATTATTTGAACGCCACAACAATTAACTTGATAAGTTAAAGAACGAAGAAGGAAGCAATAGCCTCTCAATATTATTATTCTCAATATGATTCTTAAAAACGTTCAAGGCTCAATCCTATTTATAGGAGTTGAGTTCTAATCCTAACATAAGGTAAACTAATGCTATTTTGACATGAGGCTAACTCCTCTTAAAATAAAACTCCTATTAAAATAAAATAGCTAATTTAGAAGTCCTTTTAAAATAAAACAACTAATTTAGACTCCTCTTAAAATAAAACAACTAATTAACATAATCCTCAAAGGCTAAAAAATGTGTAGCCTTCAATTGAAATCTTCTAGAACCTTAATCATAGTGACTAGGTTCCCTTAAATTTGAGTTAGGCTTATGACGGGCCTTCATGTATTTGCCATCTCACAAACTTGTTGAATCAGCCTATTTAAAGTGTCTTTAACTCTTGGCTCTAAGTCTTGTGATTGGCCCACTTGGCAAGCTTAATGGATCACGTGAATGCTGCCCTTAAGTCCCTCCAAGCCCACGATTGAATTCCTATTCTTGCATGCTTGATTGAGTAACTTTTTGTGCATCATTCTCCCTCTCTTAAAAAGGATTTGTCCTCAAATCATCACCTACATCAAAAGGAGATAAGTCAGCAATGTTAAAGCTTGCACTAACACCATACTCACCTGGTAACTCAAGCTTGTAGGCATTTTCATTTATGCGTTCCACCACTTGAAATGTTCCATCACCCTAAGGTAGGAGTTTCAAACTTGGTTGCTCTAGAAAACATTCTTTCCTCAAGTGCAACC
Organism: Ceratonia siliqua; assembly: GCA_034509205.1. Classification (NCBI taxonomy): domain Eukaryota; kingdom Viridiplantae; phylum Streptophyta; class Magnoliopsida; order Fabales; family Fabaceae; genus Ceratonia; species Ceratonia siliqua. Next base: position 3,848 of record JASKGM010005953.1, read on the forward strand.
AAACCCAATCTCCTAGTTCAAACACTACCTTTTTACGTCCCTTGTTTGCTTAACGGACATATTGTTCAATCCTCCTTTCAATGTGTAGTTGTGCTTTTTCATGAATCTGCTTCACCAATTCAGCCTTCTTTTTGCCATCTAAGTTTACCCGTTCACTCAAAGGTAAAGGAATTAAATCAAAAGGTGACAATGGATTAAAACTATACACGATTTCAAATGGGAAAAACTTAGTTGCAGAATGTATACTTCTGTTGTAAGCAAATTCAACATGTGGTAAACAATCCTCCTGTGTTTTCAAGTTCTTTTTAATGATAGCATGCAACAGAGAAGACAAAGTTCTATTTACTATTTCAGTTTGTGGATGACAAGTAGTAGAAAACAACAACTTGGTTCCCAAATTTCCCCACAAAGTCTTCCAAAAGTAACTCAAAAACTTTGCATTCCTATTAGAAACAATGGTTCTAGGCATGCCATGCAACCTAACAATTTCTTTGAAGAACAAATCAGCTATATGTGATGCATTATCAGTTTTATGACATGCAATGAAGTGTGCCATCTTAGAAAATTTATCTACCACTACAAAAATTGAATCTCTTCCCCTCTTAGTCTTAGGTAAACCCAAAACAAAATCCATAGATATATCAGTCCAAGGTTTAGTAGGTATAGGTAAAAGGGTGTACAAACCATGGGGTTTCAACTTAGACTTAGCCTTTTTATAAGTGATACACTTTTTACATATTCTTTCCACATCACGTTTCATATGAGGCCAAAATAAGTATTCATGCAAAACTCCTAAAGCCTTAGCTACACCAAAATGACCCATCAACCCACCACCATGAGCTTCTCTCACAAGCAATTCACGCAACGAACACATAGAACTTTCCCTTTTTCTTTATAAGTTTGGACACTGAAAATGTGAGTGGAAAAAGTGAGAGAAAAATTCACTTGAGTGGGAAAAGTGATGAAGTAAACCATCAATGAATATATCATATAACTTAACTAGAGTTGGAATAAATTGAAGATGAAGTTTATTGATAACATTTCATCTAATGTCTTAATTAAGACAAGAGTTGTTTTAATTTAGACAAAGATTTATTTTAGGACAAATGTTGTCCTAAGCATGCTTGAAAATGTGGAAAACATTTTTGTCCCTAAAGAGACAAAATTAATTCTCACATTGGTTATCTAATTTAAACAAGTTTTGTTTTAATCAGACAATGGAATCTTAAAACAAAGGTTTGTCTTAATTAAGACAAGTGTTATCACAATTTAGATAACATTTATCTTAATAATTATTTCTGATTCAACTACTTTAAATTAATATTTGAATTGTTCAAATATTTAATTTGAAAAGTTGATTGAAATAAAATTAATAACCATTTAATTAAGAATTTTGACTATAGCATTTTATTATGATAAAATTAATTTAATTATTTATTTATCCTAATGTTGTTGCAAAGTTTGAATTGTTCAAACTTGCGAAAGAACCTCCTCACCATGTGATGGAGAGGAGTATGGTCAAAGAAGGGGAATTGGTCTTTGACATTGTCAAATATATTCCCTCCTAATTATCTTAATTATCTAAGTGAATAAAGGTTAAAAATTAAAAGAGTTTTAATTTCTTAGGTAACCTACATTCACTAAGAAACTAATTAAGTCAAAGGGATTTAATTAAATGGAATTCATTTATTTGTATTTTAATTCAAGCATGACCAATTAGAAAGTCACACATGTTTTATTTAATTGTTAAATAAAATATGGTATTATCAGAATTAATAATATGATTATTAATTGATATAATGTTAGATAATATGATTATCTAATTTCTTCCTTAGTAGGCATGCGGATCCCTAATTGTTAGGGATTGATTTTTTGACTACTCTTACATGACCTAGGGTTAGGTGATGATATATATCATCAAACCTTTTCCCTTTTCTAGCCATCTAAACATATTGAGAGGGGGGCAAGCCAACCCAATGGGCATTGGCATGCCAAGTGAGGGGCAAGGGAGCCCCATGGGTGGGCATGGGGGGCAAGACCGCCCCATGGGCACGTCAGCGGGGGGCAAGCCAACCCAATGGGCATTGTCATGCCAAGTGAGGGGAAATGGAGCCCCATGATTGGGTAGTGGGTGGCAAGACAATCCCATGAGGGTGTCAATGAGGGGCAAACTAGTCACATGGGTGCGTTAGCAGGGGGAAGCCAACCCAATGGGCGTTGGCATGCCAAGTGAAGGGCAAGGGAGCCCCGTAGGTGGGCAGTTGGGGGCAACCCAACCCAATGGGCATTGGATGGGCAAGTTTATATGGGCACCAACCCAACAACATGTTAACCCATAACAAGGCATATGAGTAAAGGACAAGCTAGACCTATGGGCATTGGATGGGTAAGTTTCCATGGGAACCAAGCCAACAACATGTTAACCCACAATAAGGAAAACAGGTCGCAAGTCCACGGCTTGGGCTTAAGCTCCACCTCCCACCTAAAATTTCCTTGTTTATATTATTAGCATGTTCGTGGGCACCAACCTTGTTACATGTTTGCCCCCTTCAATGGATCCTCTCCCAACATCAAACATCAACTGGCAGCAAGCCCAAGGCTTGGGGCTTGGGCCTCTTCCCTGCACAATGACAAGGCTACATGTCCATGGCCCGCTAGTCCTAAATACATACATGATAATCCCCCATTCCTTGGCTCACCCAAACAATGCTCTGACTTGGGCTTAGGCTCCACCTCCCAAACATACCCACACATTTAGAAAATAATCTTGGTATTCATCTTGATAGTAATGTTTTAGATAATATGCTATATTTAATATATCTATGTTTAATACACTATTATTCAAGATAACAAAATGTTATGAGATTAAAAATTACGAATATCTTATATTTTGATATTTAAAATACATATACGTATGAAATGGCTCATAAGATTCTTTTCTTGTTTGAGGCATGCTTTTTCCATGGAAGGCACCTTGATTCTTTAGAATCATGGAGTTGTTGATGGAGGGTGCACATAATTGGACATATTATATAACGGTAGAGATAGCCAAGTGGCCATGATTGAAAATTGTATACAAGGATTGGGGTATGATTGGATAGGTCAAGTTCAATGAAAAGATAGGATACTGAATTTCCACCAAATAAATGGTTGAAATTAAGTATCCTATACCCTTTGTAGTCCGTAGTTGAGGTAGAGAGTGAGGTGGAAATTTCGCGAAAACCATTCACCAAGTGTGTACCACAAGAATTGAAAAAGCCATGTACCCACTTGTTTAATACAAGAATATTAATAATAAGACATTCAATGAATTTTCATTATTTGGCTAGTACCTCCCATAAGACCTTCTTTTGCCATTTTCCAATTATAATGATAACTCAAATAGTCCAAAACTTTTGAAAAAGTATTCAAGAAAACTACAAGGGAATTCCATATCATAGCAATTTGGCAATTTACCAAATGTTAAAGGGTTTTGTGGCACACATGCCCATAGGGAGAAAAAAGGAAACATTAAAAGGGGTAAATGGAACTTGTTTTTAGATCTAACCTTGATACCAAATGATGTGAACTCGAAGGCTTAAGTCCCTTGAACCCACAAAGATTTGAATACTTTTCCTGGAACCAAAAACTCATATTATACTAGAGATCCCACACAGAAAATAGCACCCTTGTATAATCGCCTCCAATCAAACGGAATCAACAAAATAGGCAAAAATCATAGGTACAAATAAAGAAGAGGATGAGACACAAAATTGAACGGCTAGGAATCAAGAATCCAGTGGCAAGAAATAAGACAGATAAAATAAAATCTGAAATAGAGGTCAAACATAGGAAATCTGAAAATGCAAGAAATTACGACAATGGCACTGAAAACTTCAAATTGCCTAAAACAGACTTTAAAAGCAAAATTTGACCTCAAACGGGTCTAACCCGATTGCGATGGGCTTAGAAGTTCTTTCCCGATTGGTGTTGTTGGTTCTGTAACTCAAACTATGCAAAAATTTATGGTTGTTTGAAGTTTTGTATGCAAGATTGCTTCCTCTTCGCTTTTTGGTTTTCTATCCTTTTGCTTCCATTTTCTTCTTTGTTTTTCTTTCTATAGTAAATGTTTCCCTTCTTTCTTTTTAATCACCCAAAGAAATGCAAAATTTCAAAGCAAGGGAGTTGTGGACTTGCAATCCAGGATTCAATAAACGAACAGAAGTGCAAATTTCATAATAGAAACCCGAACAACAGAGACGAGCAAGAAACAGAATAAATAGTGATGACAAACAATAGCGTGGAAAAAGGAAACAACAAAGAGGGTAAATGGATCCTGTTTTTAAGTCTAAGCTCTGGTATCAAATGATGTGAACCCGCAGACTTAACTCCCTTGAGCCCATAGAGATTTGAATAATCGTCCTGGAAACCGAAACTCAGGTTATACTAGTGATCCCACATAGAAAATAGTATCCTTGTATAATTGCCACTAATCAGAGGAATCAAGAATACAAGTAAGAATCTTAGGTACAAATAGAGATGAGGATAAGACACAAAAATGAGTAGTTAGGAAACGAGTAACGGAGGCTAGGAATCAAGAATCGAGTGGTAGGAAACAGGATAGATGAAATCAGATCTAAAATGGAGGCCAAACACAGGAAACTTGAAAATGCAAGATATTACGATAATGCCACTGAAAACTTCAAATGACCTAAACATACTTTAAAAGCAAAGTTTGACCTCAATTGTGTTTAACACGATTGCGACGGGCTCAGAAAGTTCTTTCCAGATTGGTATTATAGGTTTCGTAACTCCATCTATGCAAAAAGATATGGCCGTTTGAATTTTCGCATGCAAAATTGTTTCTTCTTTGCTTTTTCTATTTTCTATGCTTTTGCCTTGACTTTCTTCTCTTTGTTTTTCTTTCTACATCAAATATTTCCCTTCTTTCTTTTTAATCATCCAAAGAAATGCAAAATATCAAAGCAGGGGAGCTGTGGACCTGCAATCTAGGATTCAACAAATGAACAGAAGTGCAAACTACGTAATAGAAACACGAACAATGGAGACGAACAAGAAATAGAACGGCTAGTAATGACAAACAGCAGGGAGCAAAAAGGAAACATTAAAAGGGGTAAATGGAACATGTTTTTATATCTAACCTCTAATACCAAATAATGTGAACCTGAAGGCTTAAGTCCCTTGAACCCACAGAGATTATACTAGAGATCCCACACAAAAAATAACACCCTTGTATAATCACCTCCAATCAAACGGAATTAACAAAATAGGCAGCAATCATAGGTACAAACAGAGAAGAGGATAATACACAAAATTGAACGGCTAGGAAACAAGTAGTGGAGGCTAAGAATCAAGAATCTAGTGGTAGGAAATAGGATAGATAAAATCAAATCTGAAATGGAGGTCAAACACAGGAAATCTAAAAACGCAAGAAATTACGGCAATGGCACTGAAAACTTCAAATTACCCAAAACAGACTTTAAAAGCAAAATTTGACCTCAAACGAGTCTAACTCGATTGTGATGGGCTCAGAAATTTCTTTCCATATTGGTGTTATTGGTTCTGTAACTCAAACTACCAAAATTTTTATTAAAACTTTGACTTGGAAATTTTTGTGTTAACGCATGACTTGATTTTATTATTTAAATTTATGATCGAGTTTTAATGATATTAGTTACATGAGTATTTTAGGTTAGTAGCTTATTATCTACATGATAATTTTCCTACGCCAGTCAAGTGTCCTAAAGTGGGGCATGATAGGGCATCCCAATTGTTATGGGCTTGACAACTAGGCTAAATGTCTCTTTAAAGTCTATTACATCCTTTTGGTGAAACCCTTTGGCAATTAACGTTGTTTTAAGTTTGTTGACATTACCATCAGGGTTTTCTTGGGCTTGAAAACTCCAGCCCTGGCTCTTCATTAGATGATAACCAAAGTGAGAAAGCAATGGTGATGTACTTGGGGAATTACTAAAGGCTATGTCATGAACTGCAGCACTGTGAAGCTTTGTATTGAAGGGGACATCTTCATGAGTGAGCTCTTGATGAAAGGCCACTTGGTGTGCTTGGAGTGAAAATGACTGAGATGAAGTGTCACAGCCATGACTATTGCCATCAACATTGTCAAAAACAACAATATGAATGGTTGTACTAAGCCTGTATTCAACATTATTGCCAGAACTAGGCTTGCATTCAATATCATTGCCATAACTAGCAACAGAACTAGGAATACCAGTCCTGCATTCAATCTTAACATCAATGAGTATCGCTATTAATACCAAAGTTGCCTTGAGTGGGAACACGTGGAGTAATAGGAGCAATTTTATCTTTACATGGGTTTTCATGAAAGAAAACGGGATTATGAGTTAGTGAAGACATTAGGGGCATGAGAGAGGAGTTGGAGACAAATGAAGAGGAGGCTAACTCATATTTTAAAATTGAAGTAGACAGCTTGAAAAGGAATGAATGTTTATCACATATTACATCCCTAGAAATGTAAAGTCTACCATCAGGGCTAAAACATTTCTAACCTTTGTGTTGGGTGGAATAACTAATAAAAGTACAGGAGTGAACCTGAATTAAAGCTTTTGATTTTTGTATGGCCTGAGATTGGGGTAGCATGAACAACTAAACACTTTGAGAAATTGGTAGTCAGGAATAGAAAGATATAGTAGCTCATAAGATGACTAGTTGTTTAGTGATTGGGAGGCATTCTGTTGATCAAGAAGATAGAGGTTTTGAAGGCTTTATTCCAGTATTTTAATAGAAGGTTGGCTTGAGCAAGTAAGGTGATACCCACTTCAACTACATGCCTATGTTTCCTTTCAGCTATCCCATTTTGTTTATGTGAAATTGGGCATGAAACTTTGTGATTTATACCATGATGAGTTAGGAAATGAGTGAAAGCCCTATATTTACCCCCTCCGATGGAGCCGCTGGTGTTGTCTGAGTTGGTTTCCGGACTACCTCCCGGATAATAGGACTAGAATACTCACTTCTCTAATCACTCATAAATGAACGGAAATAAAGGCAAAATGTTTCTGAATGTGCTATGATACCATGTGAGAAATTGTGAGAAAGGATAATTGTATTCTATTGTGTTTTACTTACAATCAGAGGGGTGGATTTATACACCCTGAAATCCTCAATCTATTCCTAAAACTAAGCAAGAAATAAATGATAATTATATACATGGAAGGAATGCAAATTACAGGAGAGGATTGGGGACATAATTACACAATTACCGCCCAAATTATTAGCACATGTTTTCCACAATGATAAATAGTGTTTCCACTTCTGCGATGCACGGAATTTTAATTATTTTATCATTTAACAATATAATTTTGTTAAACTCACAAAAAATATGACAAATAACTTGACATGGTAATAAAGCAAAACACGTAGCTGTACCTAGTTTTGTGCTTCAATTTTCATTGAATTTCCCAATTTTGAATTTTAACTCCTAATATCTGTCATGCATGCCAAAGATCACTGTAATTGGGTTATTTGAAGTAATGAACCTAAAACCAAGCATATGTAGAGAAGGTTCCTAGAGCATGATCTCATTAAATGCATAATGTGGACAATATTGGTCAATATAAAGGGCAGTCTAATCACTTGAGCAGACAGGTATTTATTTCTTTTTCTTTTATCCCTCCTAGCCTTTTAGCCTGATCATTCATCAAGAAAATGAGACAAGGAGTACATGTAAGGATGACATATACCAGGAGAGATTGACAAGAGATTGGCTAATCCTTCTGAAGTGCTCAACAAATATGTTAGGTTCTAGTATCGTGG
>JASKGM010005954.1:0-11644 GCA_034509205.1 Ceratonia siliqua
CTTAGCTCTAAGATCTTTTTGATCTTGAGTACTTTCTGCAGTTGGCTTTGGAGGCTCATCCTCACGCAATGCCATGTCTAAATCGGCCATTCCTAAGGCAAATTCAATATCTTTCTTCCATATCTTAAAATTTGAACCATTCAATTCCTCAACAATAGCAGTATTGTTGTTTAAACCAAAAGAAACTGTTTCATAAAACATAGCATGTCAGTCATAGGGCAATTATTTATTATTTCAATATCATAAGCCATAACTTGAGTTCCAACCACATTTCCACACCTCTCCTTTGGGCAGAGCATGTAGAATATGCGAAAATACTCTTTTTGTTACATAAAAGCCAACCGAAAATAAATTAACTTTGAAAAATTATCTCCTTTGGGTAAATAATATTTTCAGAATTAATTTATCACCCAATATACACAAAATTATTTTTATGTCATTTCCAATTAAAACACACAATAACCCCTTTTGAGCAAGTGATTATATATAATAATCAGAAACTGTTCCAAATTTAAGCTCTACAAATTTGATGTGAACAAAACCACTTTGGTGAGAATAAGTTCACATAAATTGCAAAACTCAAATTTAAAGCATTTTAATAACAACCAGCATACACTTGTATGTCCATAATATTGCCCAAGGAAATACTATACACAAGTGCTTATACTGACATTTGTTATTTTTAAATAAACCTTAATTAAAGAAATTCACAATTTTTTTTTATAGCAATGGAAACATCAAAAATAATTATATCATGAGTAGACAATGTCCAATAATTAAAGAGGCATCAAAAGGAAAAAAAAAAGGAAAAAAATTATATATAGAAATATAAAATTGAGGGGCAAACAACCTACTGGCGCGTGGTTTCATGCATGAGCAGCATCACTCTGGCGCGTGAAACCACATGCTAAGGCGTTCTATTGGCGCGTGGTTTCACGCGCTAGTACCACATCACTGGCGCATGACCACGCGCCAGACAACCTACTGGCGCATGGTTTCAAGCATCAGCAGCATCCCTCTAGCGCGTGAAACCACGCGCTAGGGAGTCTTACTGAAGCGTGGTTTCACGCGCCAGTCTATCATTTTGAGCATGGATCCACGCACCATCACCCATCTGGCGCGTGGAAGTTTTCTTCTTCATTGGTGGGTCATCCGACCCACCAGCCATAGAAGCTCATTTGAGCTCCCAAAATTGCCCCTTTAACCATTTTTTGGATAAAACAAAATTGTAGATCTTCTTAAAAGTTAGGTATGAAGTAAAATATCCACTAAAAATAGATTAAACAACAACTTTTCAGTTAAAAATGAGCGTTCTTTGATCAACTGTAGGAGAAGAAGCCAAGTTGCAAAACCAACAGTTTTGAACTCATTTTCATGCTCAAAAAAGAACAAAATTTTAGATCTGAGCCCAAGGAAACAATTAAAAAATAAAAGTAAGGCAATAGGGTCCTAAATCCACACAAGGTGGCTCTGATACCACATGTTAGAGACAAAGAATATACAAGAAAACTTGCATGGACTTAGAACACCATATTACACAATGTATGGAGAATAATCATACCTGTCTTTGGCATGTTCAATGTCATGGTAGAACTAAAGTTTAGATCTAGGGTAGTCTTCTCTCCTATCTCCTTTGTGAAAAGCTGATGGATGGCTAGGGAGGAACACTTTCTCTTACTCTCTCTCTGAGTTCAGAAAGTTGTGGAAAAGTGAAAAGCACATTTGCTCCTTTTGGCATTCACTTATATATAGGAGAGGAGAGGGACCAAAATCCCAATAAACAATCCTGATAAACCCTTCCATCATGAGCTATCAGTATTCTTGGATTTATACAGTAGAACCAATCACACTTAATAATAATAATAAGGTATATTAAGTCCATCTCCCTGGATCCATAACAACCAGTCTTTATAAATCATTAAATATACAATTAGTGGCAGCCCATATTAAAATAATTCTAACAAATTAGACTAGTCCATCAAAAGCCAACATTAACAAACCAGAATTAATAAACCCAAAACCAATCTAACGATTTACGCCGACCAGCCCATGGGTCAAAAACAAAATTTTTAATAGTATTAATAAGTACTCTAAATCTTAAAATTCTTTCTATATGGATACTCTAACCGTATGAATTTACTCATTAATTCACCCCTCATTGAATGTTCGTAAACAACTTCCTATTGTAGCATTTACACGCATAAAGATTTATGTAGTAATTGTTACAATTCATTATAAATTTTTTAAGAACCCAATATGTTACAATTCATCATTTTCGTAATATTTCTCTATGCAGAAAGACAATGGAGGCTGCAACAGTTCATCTGGGATAATTTAATAATTTGTTCAGTAGTTATTGAGTACCATAATTCACCAACGAGCTCGTAGTCATACTATGCATAATGTACAAAAATCTGACAAGACTTCAAATTGCTACAAAAATGTATTCCAAGGGACAGTGGATTTCTAATACAAAGGACTCCCCTGTCAAAAATTTCATGATCAAAGATGATCCCAAAATCATCTCCAAAAATGGTAGAACACAGAGATAATTGTAGTACTAACTAGCAGCAGATTCATTGAAACTTCAATCTTACTGTGGTTGCATCTCCTTGCACATCATATATCTCTGTTAACTGGAACTACCTTCAGTAATTTGGCAAGGTCATAAGATTTGAAGTCTTTCCCATAACACATACTCAAATCCAGTGCGGATTTTCCATCCTGAAATACAATAAGCCAATTAAGTTATACCAAAAGGAGAAAGGAGAAATCCCTTAATCAGTCATTATCATACCCTTCGTAATAAAAATTAAATTATGAAATTTAACTCGAGTTTCTCATTGACTATCACAAAAGAGTAATTAATACAAAAAGAAAAGCAGCTAACTTCACCAAGTGCTAAATCAAAAAATACTTGAAAATAAAGGATCATGAAGATTACTTCACTTCACAACCGGTGCACAATCTATGTAGCACCAATATGGGTAAGCATTATGTATATGAAACAATACAACTTTTTAAAATCTACGAGTATGGCTAGTATATTATATAAAATAAAATATTTTTAAAATATACTTATAGGTAAAAATTGATAAACTGTTATTAAATCTAAAAATTATTGATAAATTTATATTCATAACAAAGGTCACAAATAAACAAATTATAATAATTCAAAATTTCAAACCATGATTTTAGTAGAAAATTATGCAAATATGTAACCCATAAAAGAGCAGACATATGGTATGCCGATAATACCAAGTGTGGATACAATATAGGTACGCTAGCAAAACTGGTGAATTGGTTATAACATACAAGAACTCAAAATGAAAAAGAAATAATGAACCAACGAGATTCGCCCATATTAAACAATGCTAAGAATAACAAAAAATGGTAGTAACACATGGTCACTTGTTTGCGTATTTAAATTATGAGAACAGTGAGTTCTGTAGTGGAATTTACGACAAAGTTACCTTATTTCTACATGTCTTATTTGCATCATTGACCAACAAAATTTTTGCTATATCTCTATTTCTACTTTGAATGGCAATGTGCAATGGAATCCAACCTTCCTGAAATATTAAGATTTAAACAAGTCTTAGATAATAAATAAACATGAGTAACATCTTTATGAATAAAGGCTGAGATTTTATGTTAATCAAAACTTACATTATCTTCAACATTCACGTCAACCTTATATTTGATCAATAACTTCATAATTTACTTGGCACCAACTAGAACTGCATAATGAAGTAGGGTGGCACCATCCTACTACAGCAATAAATATATAAACACCAAGGCACTTTGAAAAGCAGTCAACAGCTTAGGACACTATGTAAGATGTATCCTTACCTTGTCCTTGACATGAGGACTAGCACCTTTTCGTAAAAGATGGCTTATAACAGCTTCTTCATTTCCTATAATAGCTTTATGAAGTGCAGTGAGACCTTCCTGTTTAGTCAAATTATCTAAATTAAGTTTAGGCATAAACTGGTGCACAAGAGGACATAGTTGTATACCAAAATATGAACAAACTCACCTTATTAACAAAATCAATACCAAAACCATTTTCAGGCAGCTTACCCATGTAACTTATCTAAGTTGATAGCGCTAAAGTGTGCAATGGAGTCCATTTTGCCTAGAAAATGGATATAAGTGAACCTAAGTGACTGGAAGTTTAGCTTCAAATGAGCAGCTTTTGGAACCAGAAGAAACTTAGATCAATCTTAAGATTCTTAAAAGCAAGTGGGTAGAATTTCACAGAAGAGTTTGCTTATGTAGTTTGCCACCTATTACAGTACATAAGAAGGTAGAGAACTAAAAGAAAAGATGCAGTGTTTCAGACTTACAGTTGATATCTTTTCCAAGTAAGAAGTCACATTTTGTTGCAAGACTGCTCTTTCTTCTGGCTCCAAAAGCTATTCAACCTCTGCAATGATGAGAATATCTAGTTTTAGTGGTGGATTATTGTCCATGGTCAGAATATATTCTACATGTTAGCCTTCTTTTAGTAGTTTCCTTTTGCTAGACATATTCGATAATCGGGGACTTCTTTGGGTTTAGAATGACATAAGAGAAAATGTTTAAACAGAGAAAAACAGAGGAATAAGAAAAATACCTTTCTTAATATCTTCCACATACTTGTCCCCTAAAGTTATATCAACATCATTAATAGCCAAAGTTGATGTCTCTTCCTCTTCTGTTAGGCCTTCTATTAATCATGTGTATTCTAGGAGAAATAAGCGTGATACGGATTTAATCAATAAGGATGCTGAGAATCAAGTTAGTCAACCAGCAATAATCAAGTTTACACCAGGAGGAATAAGGATGCAATCAAGGGTAGTAATGGCAGTGATTACATTCCTTAAATAATGTTCAACGGGTCAAGGTAATTTATTTGGGAGCTGAGGGTTGGGCAAGTTTCAAGGAATCAATTCGCAAGGCATTAATTGATTCCCTTTTCGAAAAAAGCCTTATTACTAAGTCATTGCTTAATTTAATTCCTGGTTTTAATTTAAATTATTTCCTTATTTGTAATGTTTCCTTTCCCTTTGATTGTAAGACTATTTATAAACCTTTTCCTTATGGAATAGAGCATGCAAGAATTATCATTGTTAACTTAGAGTTAAATAGGAGGCTAGACAACCACGAATTGCCTACTTGGAGGTAATTGGATCCATCAAAGCATCCAATTGAATGTTCCACCAGCCACCATAAGGAAGCTTAGAAAGATTGATCATGCAGCCTTACTGGTGGTTAATATTATAGGGCAGTTTATAAGGCCTGTAACAAATTGGTATCAGAACCTGAAGATCCTGACATGGCTTAACAATGTCTAGATCGATCAGAGAATGAGGTAAGATCCTTGAATGTAGACCACCAAGCTTCGCAGCAGGAAATGTGATCAAGCCAGGAAAGATTGATGAAACACATAGAAGACATGATAATAGTGCTGTCTAACCAGATACAGGATAGAACTTTTTCAAAAGCTAGCATTAAGCCAGGCGAATCAAATCCATACAACAGAAAAAATGGAAGGGTCTAAGTGGAAGTGGTGGCTCAGTTGCACCAAAAGTAACTAAATTAGACTTTTCTCATTATGATGAGATTGAGGATCCTACGGGATCGATTTGTAGAGCTGAGCAATTTTTTGAGTTCCAGCAAAACGAATGGGGTAGATAAAAAGCCTATGGCGGCGTATCATCTTGAAGAAGATGTCCAACTATGGTACCAGAGGTTTAAACAAGGTGCTGCAGCAGATTAGGACACTTTAAAGTAAGAACTACATCTGTGTTATGGCCCATCAAGATTTCAAAATTTTTTTGGTGATCTAACTAAATTGAAACAGCAAGGGAGTGCTAGAGATTACCACAGGGAGATTGAAGAATTGTTACACATGGCTGGATATTTATCTAAGGAGCAATAGGTGGGCTACTTTATAAGTGGATTAAAAAAAGTGATACAGGCAGATGTTCAGGCATCATCACCAGTAACATTATCGAAAGCAATCGGACTGGCAAGGCTCTATGAGTCTAAACATCAAGACTTGCAAAAGGGAAGGAACCAAGAGCATAATAGAACTCCTCCTTTATCCAATCTACCACCTCTACCAACAACTAGTGTGCCTGAGGTTAGGAATCCAGCCATTAAAAGGTTAAGTCATTCTGAACTCAAGGAAATGAGAGAAAGGAGGCTTTACTTTAATTGTGATGAAAAAATTTTCCCAAGGCATCATTGTAAGAAACTATTTTTAATTGAGGGAACTTTTCCCAGGGAAGAAGATGAGGAAGGACAAAAGGAATTAGTTGTTGAAGAGCAGCTCGAAATCAGTTTCCATGCTATCACAGGCATGGTAACTCCACAAACGATGATGCTCAAGGGAAGGGTGTAGACTTCTGCAGTCACCATCCTAGTAGATTCAAGGAAGCACTCATAACTTTTTATATGGTGAATTGGCAGCATCTCTTGGAATTAAACTAACCAAAAGTGGTAATTTCTATGTGACTGTGGCAAATGGAAGCAAAATGAATAGTGAAGGGTTATGCCTTGGAATTCCAATCTCAGTCCAAGGTATTAAATTCATTGTCGATTTTTATCTCTACACCATTGAAGGATGTAATATGGTATTTGGAGCTCCATGGCTACAACAACTAGGTCCTGTGATGTGGGAGTTCAAAGCAAAGAGGATCAAATTCCCATAGAAAGATAAATTAGTGGAACTACATTGCATAATGGGATCTAATAATTGGTTAACCGACCAATAGAATGTGCCAGGAGAAATTCAAAGGGGTCGCATCAATGGAATCATAGCTTTTATAGCTTGTTTTTGGAAATTTTTAAAGTTTCATTTTCTTTACTTTACCCTTGAGGACAAGGGTGTTTTTAAAGGGGATAAAGTTGTTAGGCCCCCTATTAATCATGTGTATTCTAGGAGAAATAAGGGTGACAAGGATCTAATTAATAAGGATGCTGAGAATCAAGTTTGCTAACCAGCAATAAATCAGGTTTACACCAAGAGGAATAAGGATGCAATCAAGGGTAGTAATGGTAGTGATTACATTCTTTAAATAGCATTCTACAGGTCAAGGGAATTTATTTGAGAGCTAAGGGATGGGTAAGTCTCAAGGAATCAATCTCTTGGGCATTAGTTGATTTCCTTTTAGAATAAAGCCTGATAATCAAGCTGTTGCTGAATTTAATTCCTAGTTTCAATTTGAATTATTTTCTTATTTGTAATGTTTTCTTTCCCTTTGATTGTAAGACTATTTATAATCCTTTTCCTTATGGAATAGAGCATGTAAAATTATCATTATCAACCTAGCATTGAATAGGAGGCCAGGCAACCTCGAATTACCTACTTGGAGGTAATTAGATCCTTCGAAGCATCCAATTGAGCGTTCCATCAGCCATCATAGGGAAGCTCAGGAATACTAATTCTGTAGCCTTACTGGTGGTTAAATATTATACAAAGGTAGTTTATAAGGCCCGTAACATCTTCCTAATCACTTTCAAAGCCAAAGTTCTCATCTTTTGTTTCCTCATCTTCATCATCATCATACTCACTATCACTGCCATCATCAGGTTCTTCCCAAGTCCCTCATTGGGTCTACAAACTAAATGATTCTTGACTAGATTTAGTTACACCAGTAATCCTAAGTCTCTTGACATTATAACCATCCTCAGCAATTGAGAGACAAAATCTTCCTCTACTCAGACTTATACATACTCTAATGAAACGGATGCAGCATTTGGTATTGATGGAAGATTTAGTAATAGCAGCAGAAAACGGTATAAGTTAATTAGTTATAACAGATGATGTAGCCCAAGAACTCATTTCAATGTCTCTCTGAAAAGAAAAATAGAAATTAGAAATATAATCAAAAGCAAAAAAGAAAAGGAACATAGTTGTCACTGAATCATTATACTAGAACATTGATCACATAAAGCCCTTAGAGATATTGATAACATATAAGGCCCTTAGAGACATTGATAACGTATAAGGCTCTATTAACAAAAACACATTATCTGCAATGAATGACTAATAATACCAAGGATATGTAGATATGAAAACATTATACGTTCGGTTGGTCTGAAAGTCCTAGAGTGATCTATACTAGAGGGTCAGGTTTTATAGCATACTTATCCACTTTATTTATGTCTATTACCTGTACTTAAGGAACATATTTTTATGGGGTTTCAAGTTTTATTTGGTTACTATGAGAAGCGTCAACAAATCTGACATTGTTTATTCAATAACAACAAATTTAAATTAAATACTGATTTCAAGACAATACTCTTATATTTTATAAAAACATTCCCTTACCCACAAGCACAAAGCATACTCAGGGAACTCACTGGTTTAACTTTTAGAAAACTAAGAATGCCGGCATTTAATAATTCAACCATTGCAGATTGTGAGAGGATTTACCAGACCTAGACACTGAAAATAGAAAAGGTTATGTGGTTAGAGAGAAGTCATTTTCTGGTGCTGTTGGGAGTGGAGATGAATCCCTATTCTTTGGCCAGCTCAGTGAGGGTTGCAACGGTTGATTCCTTCAACTATGGGTGATTTTTTATTATGACTTCCACTTGAAAGCTGCAGATAAATATATCTAGCTCCAGAGAGATAGAAAGAGACTTCGAGGGATCTTAATTCCACCTTAGTAGGGTAATTTGAGATATCATGGGCCTCCCAAAACAAACAAGGTTAAATTTATAATTTTATGACTAATTTATTTATTTGAAACAGCAGACTTTATAGAGTCTGGAGAACTTACAAATAGAAAGGAAATAAACATCTGAATAAAATGCAATAATAAAACATAATTACCGGGAACAATTACTCCTAGCAGTTCCTGGCAATCATTTTATTTCCAAAACTGCAACACCCCAATCTTATTTTCTTCCATAATT
This sequence comes from Ceratonia siliqua, assembly GCA_034509205.1. Taxonomy (NCBI): domain Eukaryota; kingdom Viridiplantae; phylum Streptophyta; class Magnoliopsida; order Fabales; family Fabaceae; genus Ceratonia; species Ceratonia siliqua. The sequence continues at coordinate 8,914 of JASKGM010005954.1, forward strand.
AATTGGAATTAGCCAGCTGCTAGTATTTATTTATTTCCTAAACAGTAGCCCCCTTGACCAAATTTCCTACTATAATTAATTGAAATTAGCCAGTTGCTCCTTTGACTAGATTTCCTTCCCAGATTTTTGTGCATTTACGGCATGGTTTCTTTCCTTGATTAGCCACATAACAGCTAGTGATTCTCTTTTAATTTCCTAATCTGATCATTGACTGGAGTTTACCCCCCATATTTGCTACTAAAATTCCTTCCTTGGCTGTCACGATTATCTTTATAGACATGCTTAATTGGGGCCCTAACAGAGAGAGACAATGATTTGGGATGATGATAAGAGTGTAAATTATTCTGAAGAAGATAAACAAGTGCAAACTCGGCACAGTGTTTGTGTGTGTGACGTTATTTCCCCCAAGATAAGTTGTCTAAGAATATACTACTCAGTAACTTTTTTTTTCAAAATAACACTCAATTTTTTATAAAATTTAAAAATAATAATTTACGATTAACGTAATGGTAAGAAATCGAAACCATAAATTATAGTAGACAAAAGAAGTGGAATGGGAGTATTAGTTACTCACCATTTACCAAATACTCTCATGAGCAGTTAAAATGGGCTTAACTCATTAAGTTGGCATGTTTAACCCATAAAAAATAATGGGTTGGATTGATAAAACATCAATCCACTTTAAATTGGGTCAAATTTGACCCGGTTCATTTAACTCTCAAGTTAAGTGAGCCAACCCACTTCCTTTTTTTTACTTATTCATTTACTCTTTGTGGAATTTTGTCATATTTACTCTAACCTTAAGGTATGTGAGATTTAAATGTTTCAATTTATTTTATATTCATGGATGTACATTAAAATTACTATGTAAGATCATGTTTATTTCGTTCTTTAAGTTTATAAACTCTACCATTATTATTTATTAATGAATTTATGAATTATTGTATGACTTGGAGACATGAATTTTTTTATTTTTTGTGAGTTCATTATCAATTCATAACGTCTAATGTAGTGTATTTGATAATATTTAATCATAAGATATGTGAACTTTAAACACTTAGGTTTAGGGTTTAGGGTTTAAGATTTAGAATTTAGGATTTTAGGATTTAAGGTATAGGGTTTATGGTTTAGGATTTAGGGTTTAAGGTTTAGGGTTTAGGGTGTAGGCTTTTAAGTTTAGGGTTTAGGATATTGGATTCTAGGGTCTAGGATTTAGGGTTTTAGAGTTTAGGATTTGGTTGTTTCGGGTTTCAAAATTTTCACATGTACAAGTGAACAATGAAGGTTCTTGAAAATGTTATATGTTATTCAGATGGTGATGTTTCAATATATATACAGCAAGACCTATCTATAAAGTGAGTACAACTAATAACTATATAGACAGTTGGGAAGATGGATAGTAGAAAACATATGGGAAGATGGATAGTAGTATTACAAATATTCTAACACTTCCCTTCAAGCTGGTGAGTGAATGTCCTTCAATCCCAGCTTGCCAATCAGCTCCTGAAATTTATGAGTTGGTAATCCCTTAGTAAGCACATCTGTTATCTGATCTTCAGTCTAGATGTAAGGAAGATTAATTATACCATCTTCAAACTTCTCCTTTATAAAATGCCTATCAATTTCCACATGTTTTGTGCGATCATGTTGAACTGGATTATGAGCAATGCTTATTGCATATTTGTTATCACAATGCAAGTTCATTGGTCCTCTCTCTTGGATCTTTAAATCATCCAGTTATTTTTATCCACAATAACTCACAAATTCACAAAGCCATAGCCCTGAATTCTTCTTCTGCACTTGATCTTGCCACTACTTCTTGTTTTTTACTTCTCCAAGTTACCAAATTACCACCAACAAATGTGTAATACCCTATTGTGGAACGTCGATTAACTTGAGAGCCTCCGTAGTTTGCATCTGCATAACCTTTTACTGAGAATTCCTTATTAGGTTGAAGGAGAATTCCAACTCCTGGTGTAGATTTCAGGTATTATAGGATCCTTTGAACAGCTTGCATATGTTCCTTTCCTGGAACATGCATAAATTGACTCACAACACTCACCACATAGGCAATATCTGGTCAAGTGTGTGATAAGTAGATCAATCTCCCTACTAATCTCTGATATCTTCCTTTATCTACAGAGGAATCTCCTTTTCTTTCACTTAGTCTATGATCTCTATCAATAGGAGTGCTCACTGGTTTGCTCCTCAATGTCCTAGTATCTTTTAATAAATCAAGGACATATTTTCGTTGAGATAAAAAGATTCCCTTCTTTGAGTAGGCAACTTCTATACCTAGAAAATACTTTAATTTTCCCAAAGCTTTTATCTCAAACTCTTGGGCCAGCTCTGACTTTAGCCTCTCCCTTTCAAACATATCATTTCCTGTTACTATGATATCATCAACATATACCAACAAGGCTGTGAGCTCCCCTTTAGAGGAATGTTTGATGAAAATAATATGATCCCCTCTACTCTCTACATATTGCATTTTCTTCATTACCTTGGTAAACTGCTCAAACCAAGCTTTAGGTGACTGTTTTAGCCCATACAATACCTTTTTAAGTTTACAAACTTTATTATTTCCAAAGCTTGTATCATACCCCGATGGTAGCTCCATGTACACCACTTCTTCTAAATCTCCATGCAAGAAAACATTTTTAACATCAAATTGATGTAAAGACCAATTGTAGTGAACAGCAAGTGCTAGCAAAATTCTTACTGTATTCAT
>JASKGM010005957.1:0-32026 GCA_034509205.1 Ceratonia siliqua
TCTATTCTTCCAGAGTATTCTTTCGGTAAGAGGGACTTAAAACCATTTAGACAATTTTGATGCATTAACATATACTCTGCTTTCTTTATTTATGTAGCATTTGTTCAAATTTTTAGCTTTCTTTATTAGGTGTTCCTCTTGCCTTTGTGTTCGTCCAGTAGCAGTAACGTAGCCTCTGTTACAGTTCTTTTCACCATGAAGAAACAAGTTCCTTGTGACAAAAAAACAACACAAAGTAATTGGTTCAGCATTATTGTGAGGAAGACAGCTCGTGAAAAATATTTCTGGATGTGAAGAAATATCGATGGTAACTAGCTTGTCATCTTGGAGACTCTTCCCCTTTGGTGCTACGGTTGTAAATACTTTTTGACTAGGTAAATTGTCAGATGTGTTTTAGTTTACTATTCTTTTTAATAAGGGTCAAATCTTGAGAGGCATTATTTCTTGTTGTATCTTTTTATTTGTGCCAGCTGTTGGGAAAACTTCACAAATTTTTTGATTAATTCTAACCCATACTGAGCTATGTTTACGTTTCAGTTCTGAGTTGAAGTTGTTTTACTTCCACTGTCACATGAAGATTTCATTCTGATTTCCTAAAGTTGATTTTCAGAAATTCCAATATTCTTCATGATTTTGTTTGTAACTTAACTTCAGTTATTTTAACTTAGCATTTGTTCTGGGTAGGTATCTTGTTCTTAACAGTTGAAATCCACCAAAATTTAACCATAGAGTGAAACTTAATGTCAAAAGTTAAATTGAAAATTCTTTTAAGATGCTTTTATAGACTTCATAATTCTGGAAGTCTAGTTTAGTTCTTGGATTACTATATTAAATGGACATATTTAGGAAGGAAAAATTCTTAGAATCACCATCAAATTGGATATTGATTTATGATGCTCTTAGGGTATTTGATGAAATGACTCATAGAGGTTGCCTAGTTCTAATTCTTGATTTAAGTAAAATTTTATATTATAGTGTTGCTTCTAATTTTGGGTATGGTGTTAGAATGGAAGCATTTCCCAGAAATTCTCTTTTAAAGTGTTTCAAGGATAGACTTGATTAAAAATAAAACTTGCAAGGATGAAGGATAAACTTTAGGTCCTTAGTAGGTTTAGGCTTAGCGATCGAATTCTTCAAGAATAGAAGTATTTTATAATGATTTCCCAAAGCTAACAAGGTGAGTGAGATTTTCTACCTATGGATATATGTGTTTTCTTCTGTAAACTATATTTATTTCATTTAAGATAATTATCTATGCTTCTTAATATTTACACTTTTTAATATCTAAAAGTAGTATTGATATAAACCTTCTATCATATCGGTTTACAAGGAGATTAATGAGATGTTTTTGATTTGTAATTATCCTTTATGTATATTTTAGATTCACAATGCATGAGTTACTTTTTAGGATTAATGTATACTTCTGAGTTATGTTGAACGTACTAAACTTTAAATAATTCCAATTGCTCATGCATATTTTACGGTGTTAAGTCCCTATTTTTACATGGTTACTAAATTCTTATTCTTATATGAAAGTTTACCAATGTTTTGATATGAACATAATGTACTTATTTTTCATGGATAGTTTTACAAGGGGGATCGAATTTATGTGATGTATGAAAATTGTTTTTGGATGAATACTTTAGCTATTTCCATAGAGAAACCCTAGGTGCACCTAGCTTATCTAGACGTCCTTGGACTATGTTATGGAATATCGCCATCCATGAGCTTGGCTCTGGATTTGAATATCTATTATATGATATTTGTACCTAATAGTAATGAAATATCTGTTTTCTAATATATGTATCTGACTATGAGCTTTGCTCCGAAAATGAACTTCTGTTACATGTTATCTATATCTATTAGAGTTCTTCATGTGAAGGGGCACTGGATTCATCCTTCTGGACTTGCGTTTATTTTGTTTGAGCATATTTCTTTTCATAAATATTTCATCTTGTTAAGGGCTGACTTACTTGATGATCATAAATTGATTTTTGTTATGGACAGAAATCGGATCTTGACTTGAAACTGAATTAAAATCCTTGGATAGTACTAGCTTGTTTATATTTTGATGGAAATATAGTATTGATTTGGTTTCAATTTCTTTACTTGAAACTCAATAAACTTTCATATATACTTACCTATAATAAATATATCTAAGTATGTATTGTCCTTATTTTCAAACTTGTACCCTCGGTAGGGGCTTTCTATCTCGCTGAGTCGATGACTCACCCTCCCTTATTCTTTTTTCCATAAGATGAAATTGTAGATTTCCTGATGACAAATGGAGTAGCAGTTCAAGTTCTTAGACAGTTGGATTTGGATGTTGCATAATAAAGTGTTAATTGAAAGTTTTTGCATATGCCTGGTTTATTTAGAAGACTGTTTTGTACTTGCATGAAATAGTGGGCATGTCCACCTTGTTTCCTCTGTTGGTAAATTGAAAATGTTCTTCCATTTGTATTTCTGCTGTGGTTACATATGAGTATTTGTATAGGCTTGTAGAAGGCTATCTAAGTGGTAGTTTTCTACCGGTCACGTGCTCAGAATTGGGGCATGACAATTGTAAAATGGTTTATGTATGGTAGTGTCACACCCCAAATTAGGAGTATGACTGGTGCAATGCATAATCTTGACTTATGCCTCGATAGCCTTAGATACAGAACCAGATGCATTTGCAGAATCATTCTTTAAAACCATGTTCATGAATTTTATTTAAAATTTGACAGCGTGTCCCCTATAAATATAACTTGCCCAAATGTTCATAAACGATAAAGGAGTTAAGCTCCAATAAGAAAATGGAAAACAATATTTGAAATCATATATGGGAGCTTAGCTCTTACATGATAAATATCCAAATCCAATCATAAGTTCAACACAAGGAAATGAAAAAAATGCCATAGTAACTACAAGGAACATCCAAATAAACCAAGTTTCCTTCAAGGAGTACCTTGCAGAGTTAGAGGCAGTAACTGGTAATTGCTAGATCTGGTCATCCTCTGTAGCTAGAAATAATATAAACAATGTGGGATGTGTCTATTGATTCAGTGAATGGAAAGCTACCTAGCAGGAAATAGGACACCACACAAGAATAAGGAAGATACATGTCATGCCTTAATCTCTGGGAAAGTGACTGGCATAGAAAACTATCATTCAGATAGGTTCCTATCAACTTGATCATGACTATAAGCAACTACAAAAAGACCAAATGAATATAAACAATAGGCTAAATAGAGCAATGCACTTAAGAACAAAATATTCCAAATACAAATAGCTTACACCAGACAAGGTGGACAGACTCTCCATTAACATAAGATAAGATTCCATAGCTAGACCACAATTGATTAGAACAACATGCACACCTCTCATACTAATGATGCAACTCATAACGTGTTGAGAATAGGTTACCTAGGAAAGCAATTTGTATTCCCCAATTTGATGTAAATACATTTATAATATTAACAAATAAAGAGTTTATTTATGTTAGTTGTTTTATAGCTATTAAGGTTCCTAAATTTTAATAAACCAAGATACATTTTCAAAAGGGTTATGCAAACGGAGATATGTATCATCGGATGAATCTAAAACAATATTTATAGTCACTATATTGAACTGGCCTCTTTGTTCAATTAAGACTGTAGTGTCTGAATTACCTCCATAGAAATAATGTGATTCTTTTATAAGGGAATGATGAATCTCAAATCATTGAAATAGTAGATTTCAAGTAATGACACTATTAAATGAAATGGAACCAAGTGAAATATCAAGATCAAGTTAATACCGTTGCTTTGAACTTGAACTCACACATATTGCATTCGAAATCCTGATGCATTATGGACGAGTGTCCATGACCATTGTGATCTTTGACATACTCTGGGCATGGCCAATGTGTGACATTGGTCTATACTCTGTATGTTCAGATCATAGTAAAAGTGAACATCCAAGAATATAAATTCAAGAAATGTAGTTTAGCATTACATCACTTCTAGTTGTTTCATGAAGACAACTGACATTTTTGGGCCCAGTGAAATAATGAATTAGCAACTCATCATTTTGAGATAATTTTAGAAATGATCTAAAAGATTATTTGGTCACTTATGGATGAAATCTGAGACCAAGGGACAAAACTAACATAAGAGGTAAAACGCTAATTTTTCGTTGTGTCAATAAATCACTATGAGGGTTCACAAACACTAAGTTTGTAAATTGGACAAATCAATACTCAACATTGACTTCTTGTAATTTTAGGAATTATCAAGAGTGTAATAATGAGTCTTTGGTGAGGTGACTTCATGATCAATAAATTTGGATTATCTTAATGAGATTACAAGAATCTCAAGTTTATTAGAGCTTGAAATCCCTATGTTCAAATAGATTCCCCACCTCGTTTTGGAGAATTCAATCCACATCAAGTTGGAATAAATTTAAGATGCAATTAAATGATAAAATTTCAGCTGATATCTTAATTAAGACAATATTTATCTTAGTTTTAGATAAAGAATTATTTTATGTTGTAAGAATTCTTCTTGTCCAATTAAGATAGCTCTGGTCTTAATATGACAAGCATTTCTCACACCGAGATAGATCAAGCACATTTAGAAAAGTCTTTGTCCTAAAGGAATGTTTGTCCAAATTAAGACAACCCTTGTCTACTTTAGGACAAGTATGTCTTATACTAAGACATACCAAAAACTTGTCTAAATTAAGACATCCTTTGTCTCATTTAAGACATACTTTGTTTACTCAAGACGACCTTTGCATTGAGATAGATTTTGTCCAAATTAAGACAACTATTGTCTTAATTAGGATGAATCCTAAAACACAAAATACCATCATAAAAAATATATTGAAAATGTTCTCCTAACTTAAATGGATTGAATTCTACAAAGCTAAATGGGGAATCTATTTGGACATAGGAATTTCAAGCTCTAATAAACTTAAAGATTATTTTAATCTTATTAAAAGAACTCTAGTTTATTAACCATGAAATCACTCCACCATAGATTCAGGCTGCACTCTTGAAAAACCTTAAATTATAAAAAGCCAATATCTAATATTGGTAGTCTAATTGCAAACCCTGTGTTTGTGAACCCTCATAGCTATCCATTGACACTAGGTAAAATTACCTTTTTACCCCTCATATCAAAATGTTTTTGCTATTAAAGTATCAAGATTCTATATGTACGAAGATACATTTGTGGCAAACCTAGGCCTAGTGAATTTTGAATTAGCTATTCATCATTCCTTGATACATTTAAGATTCTATCTAAAAGTATTTGCTTACTTATCAGATGAAATTTGAGACTATGGGAAAAATTTTGACACGAGGGGTAAAACAATAATTTTACTTTATGTCAATAGATAGCTATGAGGGTTCACAAACACAAGGTCTGCAATTAGGCTACCATTGTCTTAATAGTGTTGGTGGCAAAATATTTCTATAAATAATAGGAAGTAAAGTATAAAATTATTTTATGGTATATTAATGTTAGAGGCTGCAAAAAAAATTTCATAAAATCTCATAGCAAAAATAAATGTTGAAAGAAAATTGATGATTTTACCCTTGAAGTAAAAGTATATAGTGAGGGCATTTTGGTCATTTTCCAAATAAGATACTTTAAAAATATTTTCTTCTTCCAGCCAGTCACTCCATACTCATCGCCATTCCTACCTTACTTCTCTTCTTCCTCACACACACGACTACATTGTTCGTGAAAATATAACTATACAAAATGCAAGTGTATGCTATTGTAACAAGAAATAAAGAGTGAGTGGTCATTCCCATGAGGAACTATACCAATTCCTTAACTACTAAAATTGTTTTCACTAATTTTAATCAAACTAATAATCAAAGAGATTTAACTAAGTAGGGCACTGTTGATTAATATAATGTAAAGACAACAATTGACTTGAGATGAAAGATTTCTAATTTTAAAAAGCCTAAGACTACAATTTTTTCCCATACTTCATCAATCTCACTTCTCTCTCCAATAGAGCTAGTTAATTATCTCAATTACCAATCCAGGTTCTTAATTATCCAATTTTCTCTCCCAAGATTAAATGGAAATACCCCTAACTAGAGTCATCTTATATTCCTGTGAGCAATCTCAAATCTATGGATTCATTATGTTTAATTCCCTAATTAATGACTATATATGTTGCATAAGTTTATTCATTTCCCATACAAGCTCATCGCTTTCGCTAAATGATTACAGATCACTCAATTTATGTCAAACCCCCAAATCCCTTTTCCAAAGCACCTAAGGTTCCCTAATTTAATCTAATATATGGCCAGTAAATTAGATGCATGAAACACAAAAGAGAGGAAGTAATTGAAGATAAAAACATGGACTTTATTGTGAATTGAATCAAGAAGGGATTACATATGGGTTCAAATTATTGGATCTAGTGATTAGCCATAAGTGTTTACGGTACAAACATAGATTTTCAAGAATTTTTAAATCATTTCAAGCTTGTAAAACCGGCAGAAAACAAAATATATAGGCAAAAGCGCCTCACGACTAGAAAGGAAAATAGTGGGAAGAGTGTGCATACCTCTTGAAGTCACTTGGTACTTGTAGTATGCTTCCCGACCAACCGCACTTACCACCTATTCTTTAGTAAGCACCATGGAACCTATAGTGAATAGGTTAGTGCTTAGAAGAAAAGAAAAGATGAAAAGTAGAAGAATAGCTTTCTCAAGTTATCAATTAAGACTTCCATTTTGCTCCTTAGTGTGGCATGTAGACTAGCACAAAAGTGACACTCAAACAATTCCCTCTCAAACTCATGGCTCCCACATGGCAAAGAGAACTCCCAGCCACTTAAGAAATAAAAGTAAGAAATTTGTGCCAAACTTTTTTTCTCAAGCTCTCGACTAGAAGGGTGTTTCTCTACTCTCAATATGTTTTTTGGCTACAAGGTAAAAAAACTCAAGTTATTTTTATAATAGTCTAACCTTAGGTCACTTAAGTGCAATTCAAAAATAATCATCCCTAAAACTTAAGGATTCCACATGCCTACTAAGGGACTTTAGATAACAATTTTATCCAATTTTATATCAATTAATAACTATACAATTAATTTGATAATATCATATTTTATTTAACAAATAAAATACGTGGAGGTTTCTAATTGGTTAGCATGCTTGAATTTAAATTCTAATATAAGAATTTTATTTACCTCAACCCCTTTGACTAAGTAAGCCTTCTAGTGAATATAGGTTATCTAAAAAATTAAAACTCTTTTAATTTCTATCCTTTAATCGCTTAGATGTTTAGGATAATTAGGATGAGTGGGTTTGAACTTTTCAAACCTTCCTCTCAATCCCTTTGTCCATACACCTCTCCACTGCATGGAGATTTAGTTTATATCACTTATGTTTGAACAATACAAACTTTAACTCATTAGGATTAATTTAATTTAACTAAATCAAACTTTTATCCTAAGGATGTAATGTAGCCGAAATTCCTAAATAAGGGACTTTATTTTATTCTTCAACTACTTAAAATTAAATAATTTGAATAATTCAAATATTAATGTAAAGTAATCTAAACTAAAAATAATTTCTCCGATAAAGGTTGTTTAAATTAAGACAACACTTGTCTTAATTAAGATAAACATTTTGTCTTAAAATTTTACTGTCTAATTAAAACAAAACTTGTTTAATTTACACAATTAATGTAATAATTATTTTTGTCTCATTAGTAACAAAAATGTTTCTCACATTTCCAAGCATACTTAGGACAACATTTGTCCTAAGATTTGTTTGTCCAAAATTGAGACAACTTTTGTCTCTTTTAAGACATACAAAAAATGTACTAAGACAACTATTGTCTTAAAATAATTATTTTACCTAAATTAAGACAACTCTTGTCTTAATTAAGATATAAGCTAAAAGTCCATCAATTAATTTCATCTTAAATATATTTCAACTTAATGTAGATTGAATTCTCCAAATTTAGGTGGGGAATCCGTTTGGACATAGGAATTTCAAGTTTCAATAAACATTGGATTATTTCAATCTCATTAAGATAATCCAAGTTTATTAATCATGAAGTCATTTGACCAAAGACTCATGGTTGCACTTTTGAAAATTCCTAAAATTGTGAGAAGTCAATGTTGAACATTGATTTGTTCTATTTTGCAAACTTAGTGTTTATGAACCCTCGTAGCCATCCATTGATTGACCCAAGCTAAAATTATTGTTTTACCCCTTATGCCAATTTTACCACCTAGTCTAATATTTTATCAAATAAATTATCAGATAATCTTTTAGAACTTTTCTTAGATTATCTAAACTTGATGAGTAGCTAATTCATCATTTCACTAGAAACATATATGTCACTCAAAAATCACCATAAGTGATGTAAGTGCTATGAACTCCATCTCCTAGATTTATGTTCCCTGATGTTCACTCTCACAGATCTCAACATACAGAGTCTGGACCAATGTCACACACTGATCCTGCCCATAGTATATCAAAGCTCACAATAATCAACACGAGTCCATAATCCATCAGGATTTTAGTTTTGCCACTAGCGAATGAGAAATGTGTGTTCAAGTTCAAAGTAATGGTATTAACTTGAACTTGATATCTCACTTGATTCCAATTCATTTAATAGAGTCATTAACTACAGTCTACTACTTCAATGATTTGAGATTCACCATTCCCTTAGAAAAAATCTCATTCTTTCTATGAAGGTAATACAGAAACTATAGTCTAAATTGAATAGAGTGACCAGCTCTATTTAGTGACTATGAATTCAAGCTAGGTAGTCATAGTCCCTTCCCCTTCACATCTCCTCCTCCTAAGTTCCTTCATAATGTTCTTCTCTTTATTTCTAGCCTTAGCCTCTAATTTCTCCTGGTCAAAAGTTGTCATTTTGATCAATTTTCAGGCTTTTAAATTGACTTAGCTGCTTGGACACTGCAACTCGGGGCCCTGAATTATTTCCCTAAAAATAAGCCGTAGCATTGCAGCTTTGGTGTATGGGCATCAAGATGCCAATGTTTTTGGACACTCGGGCACTACAGCACTAAGTGGTGGATGTTGTAGTGCCCAACTCTTGGGTTTGTCTCTTAAAATTAGACTTTTGGGTACTACTAGGCACCGTAGCTTTGGCCTCTCTGACTTGGCCTGGAATTTCTTTCTAGCGCTGCAGCTTCGATCCTTGAGTGCTGTAGCTCTCTTCTCTCTGATTTGGGGTCCAGGATTAATCTATTTTTCCTCTTATCGTACTACTAACATATCTTGCTTGAAAAACATCATGAAAACCCAAGTATTACTCATAACGTGTTATCCTACATGAAAAACATGGCACCAAAAACCTGTTCTCAAAAATATAAATATGCAAAATGCAAGTGTACGCTATCATGACAAGTAATAAAGAGTCAGTGAGTGACCGTTTCCACGAGAAATTGTACCAATTCATTAACTACTAAAATTGTTTTCTATAAAAACAAACCAATAATCTAAGAGATTTAACTAAGTAGGCAATGTTAATTAATGTAATGAAAAGATAGTTATTGACTTAAGATCAAAGACTTCTAATTCTGAATAGCCTAGGACTACATTTTTCCCCTACACTTAATCAATCTCAATTCTCTTCCCAATAGAGCTAGTTAATTATCTCAATTACCATTCAGGGTTCTTAATTATTCAATTATTTCACCCAAGATTAAATGGAAATACCATTATTGAGAGTGTTTATGATGCTAAAATTTCTAAGAAGTTACTAAAATCATATTATAAGGCATTAATTTTACAAGGAACTTCCTCAAAGAGGACTTTGGTAAGGTTGAGGAATTGTAGCTGTGAGAGTCTTTTGGGGTAAGTGGATAATAAATATTATGGCATTCTTATCATATCTTAAACTATTCTATATAATCCAAGGTAAAATTACCAATTTACCCCTTAAGTCAATTTTGTCCCATAGTCTCAAATTTCATCCTATAAGTAAAGAAATACTTTTTAGAACTTATCTAAAAGATATCAAGAAATGATGAATAGCTAGTTCATCATTCACTGGGCTTAGATTTGTCACATATCTTCCTGAAATGACTAGAAGTAATATTTGTACTATTAAATCCATTTCTTGGATATATGTTCCCTAATGTTCACTAGAAATATGATCCCAACAGATAGAGGCTTGACCAATGAGATACGATGGTCTTGCCCATAGTATATCAAAGACCATGGTGGACATGAACACGATTGCACATTTCATCAGGATTTTGGTTCTACCATAAGCGAGTGCATAGGTGTAAGTTCAAGTTCATAGTAATGGTATTAACTTGAACTTGATTTCTTACTTGATTCCTATTCATATGACAGTGTCAATACCTAAAGTAAACTACTTCAATGATTTGAAATTCATCATTCTCTTAGACAAGATTCTCACTCCTTCAATTGAGGCAACCTAGACACTACAATCTTCATTGAAAATAGTGACTAGCTCTATTCAGTGATTGTGAATAATCTTTTTAATTCATCCAAAGATACATATCTCCCTTGTGTAACCTTTATGCAAATGTATCTTGGTTCATTTAGAATCTAAGTTCCTTAATAGCCAAAATACAGAGCTTCCATAAATAAACTTTATATTTAATTATAAAATGTATTTACAACATGATCTAGGAATAAAGTTGTTTTCTAAGGCAATATATTCCAAACATACAGATGGTGACCTGACAGTCAAGACAAAGTTGTATTTTTCAAAAATCATGGATAAAATTTGGCTCTACATTATTAATAGTTTTTTTACTCAATAATGAAAGGCCTGTCTTATTTGACTCTGATGGGAAGAAAGTGTCTATTGGGTTTATGGGTGCTGATGATAGCTTTGTGGATGCATTATCTGACTTCATGTCTCATATGGATACAGGGAATTATTTACAAAATAGTAAAGTAAATAAGCAAAATTTAATGGGGTTTGCATCTGATTTAGAGTACCTTGAAACCTTGATTCTTGAAAAGCATAAGGGTACTTCACTTAAAGTATATTATGAGGCTAAAAGGCATTTGAGGAATGTATTCTGGGCTGATCAGAATTTGATGGTTTTAAGGGGTGAAAAGGTAGTTTTTCTTAGTAAGGGGACCCTTCCATAAGGGTGCTAATAAATACATTGAATCAATTGTAAATATGTTCTTAGATATGGTTCTAAAACCAACTTTGTTAGTACATATGAAATCTATGAAAAACTATGGTGAGACTGAGCTTAATGACGTGGAGAAACAGATGTCATCAAGAGAAAAAAAAAGGTCATGGATGCATGTGGAATAGTGAGGTAGCCCATTTCCAAAGTTGCAATCCTTCTAATAGACAGTAAGAAGGTGAACTATTTGCTGAATGCAAGGCTAATCATGAAGACTTTGCTAGAGAACTAACAATAGCTTTGGATTGGATGATGAATCACTGCATTTTAGTTTTAGTTGTTTCTAGTATGGGGGATGTCATAAGAAACAATTTAATTGGGAGGAAACAAAAAGTGAAAGTGAAACAGAGAATGGGATGATGCATCATGTTACAGATGCAGATAAATTGTATCTTCCCATAAAATAATTGGCATGTTTTCCTATAGTAACTACTTCAATTAATCATGAGCTCGAGACCAAAGAGTTGCAATATGATGAGAAGGAAGAATTTAGAAATATTAAGGAAATTTTTTTAGTCTGAATCTAAAAAGGAAATGTTGGAAACAACTACTAATAAGAATGATTCCTTAATGAAACAACGTCAAGAATCATAGAATATTATTTCCAACTTGAGATTAGAATTACAAACTACAAAAGATTCCAATGGAGCACTTTAAGATTAAAGATAAAATTACAAGTTCATAAATGTAGATTTTGATGCCCAACTTACAAAAGGTGAATTAAAAGAGGTTCATCATAAGATTTTGCAATCTCTTATCACTTGGATCCTAAGAACATTGTTATATTCCCCTAAATCTTTCATCTGAAACTACTGATTTAGCCATTCTTTTACAGTCGATAACATTCCTACATCATTCCCAATGAATAAAATGTCAGCTACATAAAGTACCAGGAAGACAACCTTACTCTCTTGTATCCTTTTATAGATACAAGGTTCGCCTACTTTTTGTTGAAATCCACAAGACTTAACTACAGCATCAAATCTTATATTCCAAAATCTAGATGCTTGCTTAAGTTTATAGATGGACTTATGTAGTTCACAGACTTTATGCTCTTGGCCCTTTTCAATGAAACCATCTGGTTGAGCCATATAGATTTGCTCTTCAAGATCCCAATTCAAGAATGCAGTCTTAACATCCATATGTTATATCTCATAGTCAAGATATATAGCAATCGATAATGGGATCATGATGAATTTAAGCATAACAATTGGTAAGAAGGTTTCTTCATAGTCAATATCTTCTTTCTAGGTATAACCCTTAGCTACTAGTCTAGCCTTGAAGGTCTTTACCTTTCCATAAATTCCTCTTTTTCTCTTATACATCCATTTGAACCCAATGCGTTTTATTCTTTTGGTGCATCTACAAAAGTCTAGACCTTGTTGGAATACTTAGATTCCAACTTCAATTTCATTGCCTTTTACCAATAAATAGTATATACATTGTTAATGGCTTCCTCATATGTAATGGGATATCATTCATGTTCATTTGAAAGGGTCGCCATGTGCTCTCCTGTGTCCATGTATCTATCAAGTTATCTAACAACCCTCCCACTATGATGAACTACCACTGGTTCAAATGCAACTCTTGAATCTATATTAGTCATGACTTCATCAGAATCATCCTTAGGTTCTGAACAATCACTTTGTTCTTCAAGAACAATCTTGAAGGTTGCATTTGCACTAACAAATACCTTCCTATCCTGGGTACTATAGAAGTAGTATCCCCTTGTACCCCTAGAATATTCTACAAACAAACATAGCTCCGACCTTGGTTCCATCTTTGTGGACTTATGCTTATACACATGTGCCAGACACCCCCTAGTTTGCAAGTGACGTAAAGACAGTTTACGTCCTATCTATAGCTCCCTTGGTGTCTTAGGTACTACCTTTGATGGAGCAAAGTTTAATTACTTTAAGTTGATTTACCAAGTTTTCTAACATGCATGTCTTTAGAAAGCCTAAATCAGTTATGAACTTGATTTTCTTTCTAAACATTTTAGATCATATTTGTATTAGTAACTTTTACTAATTATTTAAAAATATTATTTATTTAATTCCTTATGCATTTCTTAATTATTTTCAAACTAATTCTTATTTTGAAAATACACTTAGGTAATAATCATATTATTAATTTTGATAATAACATTTTATTTAAGAATTAAATAAAACATGTGTGACTTTCTAATTGGTCATACTTGGATTAAAAATTTAAATAAATGAATTTTACTTAATTAAATCTCGTCGACTTAGTTAGTTTCTTAGTGAATGTAGGTTACCTAATAAAATAAAACCTTTTAGTTTCTGATATTTATTTTCTTAGATAATCAGGATAATTATGAGGGAATATATTTGACCATGTCAAAGACAAAATCTCCTCCTTTAACTGTATAACTCTCTATCACATCACATGGGGAGGAGGCTGTTTCACAAGTTTGAACAATTCAAACTTTGCAGCAACATTAAGATAAATAATTAATTAAATTAATTTTATTCTAATAAAATGCTATAGCAAAAATTCTTAATTAAATGAAAATATAATTTAATTTTAATTAACTTCTTCAAATTAAATATTTGAACAATTCAAATATTAATTTAAAGTAATTAAACTAAAAATAATTACTAAGATAAAGGTTCTCTAAATTGAGACAATACTTATCTTAATTAAGACAAGCCTTTGCCTTAAAATTTCGTTGTCTAATTAAAACAACACTTGTTTAAATTAGACAATTAATGTGAAAATTATTTTTGTCTCTTTGATAACAAAAATGTTTCTCACATTTTCAAATATGATTAGGACAACATTTGTCCTAAAACAACTATTTGTCAAAATTAAGACAATTCTTGTCTTAATAAAGACATTAGTTGAAATGCTATCAATTAACGTCATCTTAAATCTATTCCAACTTAATATGGATTGAATTCTCCTAAGCTAGATGGGGAATTCATTTAGACATAAAAATTTCAAGCTCCAATAAATTTGGGATTATTTTAATCTCATTAAGATAATTCAATTATATTAATCACGAAGTCGTTTTACCAAAGATTCGTGATTGCACTCTTGAAAATTCCTAAAATTATGAGAAGTCAATGTTAAACTTTGATTTGTCCAATTTTCAAACCTATTGTTTGTCAACCCTCATAGTCATCCCTTGACACAATGTAAAATTATCATTTTACCCCTTATGTCAATTTTGTCCCTTAATCTCAAATTCCATTCAATAAGTGATAAGATAATCTTTTGAAACTTTTCTTAAATTATCTAAAAATGATGAGTAGCTAATTCATCATTTCACTATGCACATATATGTCACTTATCTTCTTAATATCACTAGAAGTGATGTAAGTGCTATGTACTCTATCTCCTAGATTTATGTTCCCTGATGTTCACTCTCATTGATCCCAACATACAGAGTCTGAACCAATGTTACACACTGATCCTGCTCATAGTATATCAAAGCTCACAATGGTCATGAACAGAAGTTGATAATCCATCAAGATTTCAGTTCTGCCATTAGCGAATGTTATATGTGAGTTCAAGTTCAAAGTAACGGTATTAACTTAAACTTGATATCTCACATGATTCCAATTCATTTAATAGAGTCATTTCCTAAAGTCTACTCCTTCAATGATTTGAGATTCATCATTCCCTTAGAAAAAATCTCATTATTTCTATGAAGTTAATTCGGACACTACAATGTTAATTGAATAGAGTGACCAGCTCTATTCAATGACTGTGAATATTGTTTTAGATTCATCCAAAGATAGATATCTCATTTTTATAACCCTTATGCAAATGTAACTTGGTTTATTAGAATCTAGGAACCTTAATAGCTAGAAAATAAAGCTCATATAAATAAACTCTTTATTTATTAATATCAAAATGTATTTACATCAAATTAGGGAATACAACTTACTTTCAAGGGCAAACGATTCCTAACACATAGCTTACAGTTTATTCATCAACCCATTAAGGGTATAGTCCATGCTATGCAATTTATAGTCTAACTTGAATTACGAGAACTGGGAGTTCAAACTGTGAATGATTATGGACACTTAACTATTCAGATCAATCTCAAAAATGTGTAGCTCAGCCACATTAATGCTGATTTATGTTCCCGGATGTTCACTTCCACTATGATCGCAAAATATAGAGTCTTGACCAATATCACACAATGCTCCTGCCCATAGTATATCAAAGATCATAATGGTCATGGACATGAGTCCATAATCCATCAGGATTTCAGTTATACCATTAGTGAATGCAATGTGTGTGTTCAAGCTCAAAGAAACTGTATTAACTTGAATATGATATCTTATTTGATTCCATTTCATTTAATAGTGTCATTACTTGAAGTTTACTATTTCAATGATTTGAGATTCATCATTCCCTTAGAAAAGAATCTCATTCTTTCTATGGAGGTAATCTGGACACTACAGTATTAATTAAACAATGTGACCAGCTCTATTAAGTGATTGTGAATATTGTTTTAGATTTATCCAAAGATATATATCTCTTTTTACATAACCCTTATACAAATGTATCTTGGTTTATTAAAATCTAAGAACCTTAATAGCTAAAAATTAAAGCTTACATAAATAAACTTTTTATTCATTAATATTAAAATTGTATTTACATCAAAGTATGGAATACAACTTACTTTTAAGGGCAACCTATTCCTAACACACAGTTTGCAGGTCATTCATCATGCCTCGAGGGTGTCCAGGTCTTTCTTCTTAGGCTTGGCCTAGGGGTCCTCACACCTTTCTTGTGCTTGTCATGGCCTTCATGTTACAATTGGTGGCTTTTTGCCGTTTACAACAATTTTGTAATTTTAAAATTAACAAAAATTAACCAAGAAGGAAACATGACCATATTAGGTCACCATTCATGTTACATCCCAAAAAAATAGAAGAAAAATCTTCGAAGGCATTAGTATGGCCAGAAATTTAATTTAAACCAAAAACAACATATCAAAGACATAATGCATACAATCATGCATTGTAAATGATTTTTAGGTACTAACCATGCATCACACACACACATAGCCATGAACCTATCTCTGATACCACTTGTTGGATCTAATTGTTACCCTTAGGTGTTTATGGTATAAGCATATGTTTTAAAAAAAATTTTAAATTTAAACTTGTAAACAGGGGGAAACAAAACACCAAGCAAATAACTCATGGATAGAGAGAGAAGTAAAATAGATACGAATTTTGCAAACTTGTTGTAATCATTTTAATCTTGCAATTCACTTCCTAACCAAGCACACTGACTGCCTATTTTTTGGGAAGCACCAACCCACAGAACCTATGGTGAATAGGTTTAGTAATTGGAACAAAATGACAGATGAAACAATTAAATAGATAGCTTTCTCCAATTGTAAATAGAAAGCCTTCCCCTTCCATTCAAGTATGGCGTGTAGAAACCTATGATGACTCTCAAACAAAACTCTTTTTTTCTCTAGTGTTTTTCTCTCCAAAACTTGAGGTGCTCTCAAGATGTTTTCTTTCTATATGTTACGGCCACAAAAATATCCCTTAATAAAACTTAGGGATTCCACATGCGTACTAGGGAAATTAGATAATCAAGTTATCTAATTGATTTATTATTTAATAATTGTATTATTCAATTGATAAAGTCATATTTTATCTAACTTTTAAATAAAACATGTAGCGTTTTCTAATTGGTTATGCTTGAATACAAAAAACAAGAAAAAGAATTTTATTTAATTAAATCTCTTTGACTTAGTTAGTCTCCTAGTAAACGTAAGTTACCTAGGAAATTAAAACTCTTTTAGTTTCTAATCCTTTATTCACTAGAATAATTTAGATAATTACGAGGGAATTTATTTTAACATTTCAAAAAAATTTCCCCTCCTTTTGACCATGCACCTCCCCATCACATGGGGAGAAGGTCGTTTCATAAGTTTGAACAATTCAAACTTTGCAACAATATTAGCATCCTAATAAAATGTTATAGCCAAAATTTGTAATTAAATGGGGATTTAATTTTAATTTAATCAACTTTTATAAATTAATTTATTTAAACATTTCAAATATTAATTTAAAGTAGCCTAATAAAAAAAATTACTTAAGATAAAGGTCATATAAATTGAGACACACTGTTCTTAATTAAGTGAAACATTTATTTTAAAATTTTTTGTCTAATTAAAATAACATTTGTTTAATTTAGACAACTAATGTAAGAATTATTTTTATTTTAGTAGTGACAAAATTGTTTGTAAGAGTTGTCTTAATTAGACAAGAAGAATTCTTATAACATAGCTTGTCTTGATTAAGACAAGAGTTGATATTTTAAGACATGGAATGTCTTAGTTAAGACAAGTGTTGTCTAATTAAGACAACCATTGTCTTGGTTAAAAATTTGAAAGTCAAATTTAAAATTATAAGTTTTGAAATTTCAAAATTTGAAACTTGAAAATTTAAATCTGAAATAAGTCAACCTCAAAAATTTCTTGGAGATTTTAGTTAACCACTATTGAGAAACAAATATGATTTTTTATAAATTCAATTTTGAATTATCTTAAGGAGTTCAGGTCAAAGTAAGCTATAATAAGTGTAAATACCATATTTTGTGCAGCCTTTTTAATTAATTAATTGTTATTATTATTTCTTAAAATTAAAAATACAAAAAAAATATAATTAAAAAAATGTAATAATAATAGGCGAAGACAAAAATGAACAAAAAATTAAAAAAAAACAACAAAATTTGAAAAAGGAAAACCAAAATACATTTCAACCCAAACAAATTGGCCCTATTCCTTCTCTTTTATTATTTTCAGCCAAAAAGCCTACTTTCTCCTTTAAACCCCCTCAGCTCATCTTAGCCAATAGCCCACTCCATTAAATAGGTAAGCTAGCAGCCCACACCATCAAACCTGGTTCAGCCTAGTTCCATAACTCGACCCATTTCATCACATTAACCTAAAAATGTCCCTTCCTCGTTGAGAACCGTAGTCATCTCATTTCCCTCTCTTTCATATCATTTCTCCTTCACACCATCTCACTTGCTCATGCAGTAGCTTCTTGTCACCGTTAACCTGCACACACCTACACACACCTCCAAGTTGCCTTGCCACCCACCATGAAGATCTTTTCATCAAAATGGTAACCGCCCATGCCTGTCGCTTTTTTTTTTTGCTGCACATGCCATCTTTTCCTCGATTCCATATGTTGTTTTGGCTATAAAACGGGGTGGATAGCCAAGGTTGGGGGGTAAATTTGTAAGCTTTATTTGGGGAATCTTTGGAAGCCTTCAAGAAGGAGATTTCTAAGATGAGTCAAGGATGTGTGGGTGAGGGTGTAGTGAAGCTTCGTAATTCTTGAGGGTGGTAAATCGATTTCCTTACTATTTACTTCCTTTAAAACTAGTTTCTTTTTTTTTTTTAGGCTATGATGATTAGTGGATTCCATGGATCAATACCCCAGGAATCCACAGGAATCCACAGGCAAAGGGTGATATCTATTTAAATTTTCATATCTATTGTTGCATTATTATTAAATATTTTCATCCTTGTGGATCTTGGCCATTTTTATCAAGTTGTTGAAATTTTCTATAATGAGTGCTACTCATTTATTTTTTTTGGGTGCTGCTTAGTCCAATAGTTTAACATTAATTGGGTATGGCTGTGAAAGATTTTCATTCATTTGGGTTCATCATGCACTAACCTTCTTGCCTTAGCTTAGAAATATTCATTTATTTTGATGCTTAGGTCTCGGGTCCTTTGGGATATATGAGAGAAAATCTAAAATACTTTCCACTAGTTTTTAATATGTTTGTTTTGACGCTTTTGTGGAATGCACAAGACACTTTGGGTGATAATAAACTAAAACAACTATTATTGCATATTGGCTGATCTACTCCTTCCACGTTTGTCAATTGTTATCAAGAAAAATGTACTTCTGGTGACTCCATTTAATTCCAGATTAGTGCCCCTTTTCCAACTCTATTTGGGATGGTTGTATCATTTTCAAAGTGGTAGGGTAAGGGTGAAATTAGTGTTTCTTCCATGCTTTTCATATGATTTTTGTTTGTCTTTTGAAAAGGAAATGCATCTATTAATTTTTTTTTTTTAAAAAAATTAGATTGTATTTTCTTTTGTTTGATTTAAAAAAATATATTTTATTGTTTAATTGGCAACATAAATTCCTTGGCCTCTAAGCTCAATTGTCTTCCTCAACAGGGACTCTTGCTTGCTTTTGTGTTTTTTAGGTTCATGTTGTTTATTATTCAATGTTTATTTCATTTCAATTATCTCCTCTGTTTTAATTATTAATATCATTCATGGTTTGTAAAATTTGTGATGTTTACAAATTTTATCCCCTTTCCTCAATTGTAAGGCATAGGCCTCCCCATTTTGTTTTATTTTTTACTTTCCATTTTTTTAATTTTAGTTTGTTTATTTCCCTTTTGCTTTTGTTTTTATAATTTTTTACTGTGTTTTTAATCCAAGCTAATGCAAAGTGAGGTGCCCAATACACCTTGCGTTCTTTTTAGGAAAAAAATAAACAAAAAAATTAAATGGAAGCCTTTTAATTTTCAAGGTTCCTAAAGCCTCTTGAAATGATTTTAAATGAGTTAGTTACATAAAATGGTAAGAGTTTTCTTAGATAAATTTTAGGCTTCTCTTAGCACCATTTTTTATTTGGAAAATAAATTGTGAACAAGTGGTTTGAAGGCTTAGATTTTTCCAAATACCTAAACAAATGCATGAAAGCATAATTTTTCAATTGGTGAAAATTCTAAGAATAGTGTCATAATCAATAAGTTTAATAAGGCAACTTGCACTTTCCAAATCACCATTCCTTCCCTAAAGTGATTTCAAGGATCACTTCATTTCAATAGGCTTTGAGTGGAGATATATTCTTCCCCAATGTCCTAGCTCTCATAGGTTGTGTGTGGAAATTTATTCTCCTCCACTGCCTTAGTTTCCACTAGCTTGAGTGTAGGCCTATTCTCCCTCAATGTCCTAGCTTTCATAGGTCATGAGTGGAGATTTATTCTTCCCCACTATCCTAATTCACTTTAGTTCTTAGCACAAAACTATTTTCCACATTGCCTAAAACTGCACTAGGAAAGAGATCACATATCTCACATAGTTAAATTCGTTCAAACTACGTTGACCTTTATTCCTTTTTGGGGTACGTAGGTACTCACCTAGTAAGGCAGGTCTGGTTCTTTCATTCTCTATCTTTTCTTTATTGTGTTAACAAAAAAAGGGTAACTAAACTACGTTGAACTCAATCACAAATGATCTAGGGTAACTGTCCTTGGACGTTGTGGGGGTGCCTAATAACTTTCTCATGAGTAATTAGACTCCCGAACCTTTTCTCTGGTTCTAAGGGCTAGTGTTTGGTTTTTTAAAGGATGTCAATTATCCTTCTAATTAATTGTTGGTAACTTCATTTTTTTTAATATCTATGTTTTTCTCTTTTGTTGCCTTAGCGTTATGACGATGTGCCCTTTTCTGCCCATGATCTGTGGACACCTTAGGGTATATGACCAATATATTTTGTTTACACCTTATGGTAGACGACAAATAATTGCCCTCTTCTAGTTGTTTTAGGTTTCGCTTTTGGGTAAATATTAAGATCAAGGTTAATATGCTCTTCACACACACTGTGCACCAAACACATCCCTTGCACACAATTATTGGGCCCTATACCTAGGTTTGTGTGAACTCTAGGTGAGAAATAGAGGTGGCATAGTGATGCCTATTGGGATTTTTTCTGTAAGGTTTTCATGAAACCCTTTTCTCAGATTGTTAACTCACTTACGTAGTTGGTTCATATAGAGGCTTTGTTTGCCTATGCAATCCAATTGGGAAGTTGAAATCCTCACTACTTCGGTAAGGGAAGCTTACAATAAAGCCAATTCTTGTAAGGACCATAGACCTACCTTTAAATCGATGCACTAATATATTAAATGTAGAAGCCACCCTGTAATTAAAGCCAAACCATTAAGGATAGGTCTATTCACCCCAAGAATAACTTACCTATGACAATGAAGAGCGTGCACTTTTTTTTCCATCTTAATTTGGTCATTTCACCTACCATCGTACATTATCATGAAATTATTAGGATAAAATCAAAGCACATTATTCAAAATCTCAGCTTTTTACTACCATTATAGGTTTGGTGTCAAGATTATTGAACTCCAAAAAAAAAAAACAAAGATTGGCATTAAAGATGGATCCAAGTACTTGTTAGTCTAAGAAAAAGTCTGGTGTGGCGGCACAAACAGCAGTACTACATAAAGTAAGGGCTTTTCAAACGTCATTACCCAAGAGGTTCTAAGAATCAGTGGGAAACAGGCATGGAAGAATTTTGAACTTATCTATATACATGTTTAGTGTTCGGCCATTATACCCTTACCAAATACTAGGATACATTACTTAGAAGCTTTACCTTACCTGACATCCATCTCATTCTAACTATAAAGGAATATGGGACACTAATTAATTTGTAAGTATCACAGCATACCAAAGTCTTCCTTTACTTGGGTCATAGCATATCAGACAAGTCTATAGCTGGCCCAAAATGGCTAAGAGGGAACAGACAAAAGGGTTACCTTAGGTATATGTTGAACAGTATCTAGGAGAATTAGGCTAAAGAAAATAATGGGCTTTGTTTGCAGAGGTGCTAATCCAGTAGCCATCATCCTAGTGAAAACCTTCCTTACTCTCAATTTTTCCGAAGAACTCCGTGGGGGACAACTTAAGAGTTGTTTGCCTATGTTATATCTCTAGATGGTCACACATCTCTTAAGGAATTTGTAAAATTCAAGAATGCCAAATCTACAACCTTTTGACTTCTTCATTGTGTTAAGAGTTGGAGATTGGAACATGCTAGAGTAGGAATAGTTGTTGAAAAATACAAAGAAAAGAGAAATCTTATGGAAGCTACCATGGTGGAATAATGACGAGTTAATATATAGCTATGGTAATTTTTCATTTATCCTGTTAATGGGTGTTACAAGTTGCATTTCCTATTCCCCGTGCTTAGGCAATTGAATTTTCTACAAAGGATATCATCTTGAATGATAACTGAGGGATTTCATTTCTATTATGACAAAGATGAAAATAGGAACCTAATTTCAAAGATAAGACATGCTGGGAGGATAAGAGGATTACGAGCATATTAAAACTAGGAAAAAAGAGTGTAGGGGCTACTAATGAATATTATAAATGGGTGAATAAGAAACATGATGATCTCCCACCTCCCCAAAAACTAGCAACCACCTCTGAAAAGCATCAATGAGCTGAGATTAGGATGGAAACTTTGGAAGCTAATCTATCAATGGTCAGGACAAGAAGTCAAAGTTAAATCAAGAAAATAGGATTCTAAATCAATAGGTGAAGTAGTTAGAAAGAAGAGTCTAGATGAGTGAAGGAATTCTCTAGTGGAACCAAAAACTCTAGATGCAATATTCTGAGCAAACTAGGAGATTTACCAAACACATGGAAGGCAATGACATATGGTTAAGGAAGAAACTGAAGAAAGCAAATAGCCTGTTAACCTAGGAGCATTCAACTAATACTATTATGAGAAAAATATTAGTAGGTACAAAAGCATAGATAGTGCACCTAAATAACATGAACCAAATTGTTCTTAATATGGTTGAACCACTGTCAATAGATTTTATGGTCTAACTGAACAACATAGAGCATTTGGAGGTAGAATGGAAGAATTATTACCATTTACTTTATGATATAGTTGTTTGTCTTTTGGATGCTTGTGAAGGAGCACATAGAGAAGTACAACATAGACTGCCAAAATTCATTGAGAGGTTCATCGAGAAAAGGTATTAGTAGTGCCAGGGTCCTATCCTGATTTACTGGCTTTCCTAGACTTAAGTAAAGAGCTTATTAGTTACTTGGACAATGTACTTTTTGGATTAATGATTGAAGTTTGAGTTTTTCTCTTATCTATGTATTTAAAATTTTCCTTCGGTTATTGCCAACTATGTTTTTGTGTGGAGTATTGTACTCCCAATAAAAACATGGGTTAAACATCATGAACTTACGGTTTTCTGAGCAGTTTCAATCAAACAGTGTTATAACCTCCTACGGGCGATAACCCATGTGATGAATTCAAGTCTCCTTGGGTGGTTGCTAACTATGCTTATTTTTATAAAGTATTATACATTCAAAAAGAACATTGGTAGAATGACATAAGCTTGGATTTTATAATTTTAGAATATAGGTTAAAATTATATTCATGTAATGATCATCCTTGGATATCATCGACCATGCTCTCCTCTGCAGGGTATTGTACCCTAAATAGGAACATGGGTAAAGACAAGTCTCTCAATACCAATCTTTGCTGTTAAATACAAAGAATTTAGCTTGAATAAAACAATGCCATACCATTGATGATAATAAAGAGTATTGATTAACTGTAAGATCTACACTAGGCCAATTGCCATCTTGATTGAGATGTCTAATGCTGAAAATGTATAGAAGTTAGAGAACAATATTGACCAGCTACAAGAGTAACTATCCAAGTTTATGGAACTAATGACTGAGAGCATGAAAAACAAAGAGGCGGCATCGCCACAATAAGATACTTTCCACATTGGTCAAGCATCAGGGATGCTAGGAATGACCAATACTATCCCATAATCATCATCAGGAATGGCCACTTTCTACTAGGTGCCTGCTAATCCTCATGTAAAAGTAGAGGATTTAGAGAATGAGAGAAACATTTTTGAACAAGTCGACTAGATTGAAGAAAATTTGCTTCCCCTACAAGGAATGGGATCATTCATAACTATTAATGCCAAATAATTGTGATGAACTTGTAATGTCCCATTATGTCTTAACCTTGATAGGATAATATATTTGAGGAAGTGAACTTGCTTTCAATACACTGAATATAAGGATGAGAATATGAAAATTTAAACAATGAATGTTTTAGAAAGAAATTATAGGCAGATAAAATGCTGAAGGCAACAAGGATAGTTTTGGCCCTGGGGAAAGTATATAAAATGAGGGCAATTTGGTAATTTGGAAGGGCTATAGAACATTTCATCTCACATGACCAGCCACCTCACCATAAAATATATAGGTATTTTGTTTAGAATTTACCAAATTACCCTTAGAATTAAATTTAAAAAAAAAAGTGATTTAGGGGCATTTTGGTAAAAATCTTGAAGGCTTCTTCCATAAGCCTCTTTTTCCCTAATTATTTCAGTAATTCTCCTACCCCACCAGCTAAAAATCCTTTCTTCATGCTCTTGGCCGAAATTCAATTGAATAGCACCTAGAAGCTTTAATCCTCTTGATTTCCTTCACTTCTCTACCTTGTTTCTTCATAAGAATTTTACCTTTCCACTTCCTAGGAAAGATTCTAGTGTTGGATTGAAGAAATACCCAAGAGAAATTCCTCCATAAAATTTATTGAGAGGACAAAAATCTCTCCTTGGTTCCTTGCTTCCTCTAAAGGTAAATTCTAACCTCAATCTTGATTTTGGATATCAAATAGAAAGCATTCAACCTATGGGTAAAAAAAAAAACTGGTTTTATATGCTAATGTTAGATAGGAATAAATTAGGTCATGGGTAACTTGAATAATTGCTATAGTATTAGAAAACTTAAGTATTGTTTGGTTGTTTGATGGTTATAGCAAATGGAGATATTAAGGTAAAGAAATTCTTAGTGATACTTTACAATTTAGTTTTGGTTCATGACGCACCCAAGGTGTTTATGAAATGACTCAGTGGAATTATTTAGCACTACTTCTTTATTCAAGTAAATTTTATTTTGTGATGCTGATTCTAATCCTTGCTTATGGTGTTAGAATTAGAGAATTCTTCAAGAAACCTCTCCTTGAGTATTTTTGAGCTTAATGTGGTTAAAATAAATTCAAAGAAGATTCTAAAGTTAAAGGAACACCCTTGGTTCAAGCTAACAAGGTGAGTGAAACTTCTTCCTCTTGGATACTTTATTTTCTCTTATAGGCTATGTCTAATTCTTTTAAGTATTTACAATTTATTTGTTGTACTCTTGGACTCTTAGTACTATTATTATTAAATTTTTTGCTATGATAGTTTATAAAAAAAAAAAGGAGAAATAGAGATAATTGTTGAGTTAATTATGTATTATTGAGAATTGGTGACTTGTATTTTGGAAGGAGAGTACATTTTAATGGTCTTACAATTTGTGAAAGTGAAGTTCCTATTTGGATAATTATTAAAAAAATTTGGAAATAGAAGTTAAGAAATTGTTTAGTAGAAAATGAAGTTTTGGACATAATCTTTTAGGTGGTAACAAAATATGAGTAGGTATGAAATGGAAGTTGAATGACTATGGGGAGAAATAAAATTCAAGTAGCATTATATTTAGGTGTGTGTGTTGTTACATTAATTCCACAAATCTAGTGAAGGTTATATGAAGGAAAAAAAATTTAGTTATGTTGGAAAGTTGTGTTGTAGAGAAAATTTGTGGAAATGGTTATATAAGGAAATGATCAATTTAATCATTGCTATTAGGATTATCGATAAAGTTATTTTCTTACAGAGTGCAATGGAAATGTGATCGTGGTATTTGAATCAAATACAGAAGGAAAAATGATGGAGAAGTGGAATAATTGCATGATGAGGTCATATGGGAAAAGGATCATAGTGTTGGCATCATATGATATTGAGGAATCAAAAGAAGCTGGGGCAAATGAATAATACCTTGGCAATAACACCTAATGTATATATATCACCAGTCAGTTAAAGGATGCATTGCAAAGTGTTCTAATATGTTTTAAAGAAATGGATAACTTAGGGGATCATGATGTTGGGAATAAGATGCCTGGGAAAGCAAGTTGTATTCCTTAATTTGATGTAAATACATTTGATATTAAAAAATAAAGAGTTTATTCATGTAAACTATATTTTCTAGCTATTAAGGTTCCTAGATTCTATTAAACCAATATACATTTGCATAAAGGATATGAAAAAGGAGATATGTATTTTTTGATGAATCTAAAAGTAATATTCACAATCACTAAATAGTGTCAGTCATTCCATTCAATTAAGACTACAATATCCAGATTACCTCCACATAAAGAATGAGATTATTTTATAAGGAAATGATGAATCTCAAATCATTGAAGTAGTAGGCTTTAGGTAATGACACTATTAAATGAATTGGAATAAAGTGAGATATCAAGTTCAAGTTAATACAATTACTTTTGAACTTGAACTCACACATATTGTATCCGCTAGTGGTAAAATCAAAATCTTGATGGATTATGGACTCGTGTTCATGACCATTATGATCTTTGATATACTATGGGCATGAACTTAGTATGACATTAGTCAAGACTCTGTATGTTGGGATCATAGTGGGAATGAACATTCAGGAACATAAATCCAATAAATGGAGTTCATAGTATTACATCACTTGTGGTAATTTCAGGAAGACAGGTGACATATCTAGGCCCAATGAAATGATGGATAAGTGAATCATCTTTTCTAGATGATTTTAGAAAAGTTCTAAAAGATTAGCTAGCCTCTTATAGGATGAAATCTGAGACCAGTTGGCAAACTTGGCATAAGGTGTAAAATGGTGATTTTACCTTGTGTGAATGGATGGCTAGGATGGTTCACAAACACTAGGTTTATAATTTTAACAAATCAATGTTTAACATTGAGTTCTTGTAATTTTAGGAATTATCAAGAGTGAAATCATTAGTATTTGGTGAAATGACTTCATTACTTATAAACTTGGATTATCATAATGAGATTAAAATAATCCCAAGTTAATTGGAGCTTAAAATTCTTAGGTCCAAACGGATTCCCCACCTAGCTTCGGAGAATTTAATCTACATTAAGTTAAAATAAATTTAAGATGAAATTAATTGATAGAATTTCGGTTGATGTTTTAATTAAGACAAGAGTTGTCTCAATTTAGACAAGAAATATTTTAGGACAAATGTTATCCTAAGCATGCTTGAAAATGTGAGAAACATTTTTTGTCACAAAATAGACAAAATTTTTTTAGTTGTCTAATTTAAACAAGTATTATTTTAATTAGACAATAGAAGTTTAAGACAATTTTTTTGTCTTAATTCAAACAAGTTTTTTTATAAATTTGGACAACCTTTATCTTAGTAATTAATTTTTTGGTTTAACTACATTAAATTAATATTTGAATTGTTCAAATATTTAATTTAAAGAAGTTGAAGCAAGTAAAATTAAATCCCTCTTTAATTGGGGATTTCGGCCAAGGCATGTTTTTAGGATAAAAATTTGATTTAGTGAAAAATTAAATTAATCCTAATTACCTAAAGTTTGAATTGTTCAAACTTGAGTAACGCAAACCATCTCTCTATAGGATAGCGAGATGGACGGTCATATAGGATAGAGAGAGGCCTGAAATATTCAATCCTAAATCACCCTAATTATCTTAATTATCTAAGTGAATAAAAGGATTAGAAATTAAAGGTGTTTTAATTTCTTAGGTAACCTACATTCACTATGAAGCTAACTAAGTCAAAGGGATTTAATTAAATGAAATTCATTTATTTGAATTTTAATTTATGCATGACCAATTAGAAAGGCATATGTTTTATTTAGTTGTTAAATAAAATATATTATTATCAAAATTAATAATATGATTATTAATTCATTTAATGTTAGATAATATGATGATCTAATTCCCCCCTTAGTAGGTGTGTGAATTCCCAAAATGTTAGGGATTGATTTTTTGAATACACTCAGGTGACCTAGGATTAGGGATTATATGTATCATCAACCTTTTTCCCTCACCTAGCCATCCAAGCATATTGAGAGAGGAGAGAGCTCTAGTGGCCGTCATATTGAAAAACAAAAATACTTTGAGAGTGTGGTAAGGTTTTGAGAGAAAACACAAGAGAAAAATTGAATTCTTTTTTAACGCCATTATAGAATTCTTCACGACATACTACAAGGAACAAATGGGAATGCTTTCTAACTTAATTTTGAAAGTTATCAAATATTTTTCTTTCATCTTTTGTTTTATTCTATTCACTAAACCTATTCACCATAGGTTCTACGAATTGGTGCTTCCCTAAGAATAGGCAGTCAGTGTGCTTGGTTCCGAAGTATATTACAAGATTAAAGTGACTACAAGAGGTATGTAAAATTCCTATATATTTTCTCTTGCTGTGAATTGTTTACTTTGTGTTTTGTTTCTGTCAATTTATAAGCTTTAATGTTTTAAAAATTTTAAAGCTCATGCTTGTATCATAAACGTCTAGGGGTAACAACTAGATCCAACAATTGGTAGCAGAGCAAGTTGACAAGAGTTGTCAGATGAGTAGAGTTTCTCGCTTGTTCTCGCCTTGTGAGGACTTGATGAAGCGTCGACTCTTACTTTGCCATCACCTAGGATGGAAGGTTAGTGAGGACGAGAAGCTTGCCATAAAACTTGTTCCGAGGTTCCAATTGTCACCAAATCGGGTTTAACCTAGTAATCTAACAATTGGCATTAGAGCTTGGTTCATGGTGATGTGTCTGTATGATGCATGATTGGTACTTAGAAATCATTTACAATGTATGATTATATGTATAATGTCTTTGATATGTTGGTTTTGGTTTAAATCAAATTTTTGGCCATATTAATTCCTTGGAGAAATTTCCTTGTATTTTTTGGGATGTAACAAGAAGGGTGACCCCATATGGTAATGTTTCCTTCTTAGTTTAATTTTTTTATTTTTTAAATTACAAAATTATGTTATAAATGCCAAAAAGTCACCAATTGTAACATGGAGGCCACAATAAGCCCAAGAAAGGTGTGAAGACCTCTCGGTCAAATCTAAGAAGGAAGATCCATGGCCCTAGGCATAGTAACTTGGTGGAGGCATCCCAAAAGTCCATGAGTTTGAGCAATCTCAAGGAATGAAGAAAATAAATGTAATAATTTAGGATTTTCTTTTTCTTTTCTTTCATGGACATTAATATGGTCTTGGTATTTTGTTTAAACATTCTAATATGTGATATTCTATGTTATAACATGTCATGTAGACTAGTAGGTGCCAATCAACTTCACATGCTCATGCATACATTATGTTTTACATTTTAAAAGTTTTGAAATAATAAAACATAAGAAAAATGAATAATTAGCAAGTTGGCTAACTAGGACATATTTTTTCAAATAAATAAATTAGTTAGAAATTAATTAGGTCCATAATTGATAAATTAGGTAAAGGTAATTAATTTCTAACTAAAGAGTTTAGTTAAAATTAATTTAGTCACCTAGTAACTAATTAGTCAATTAAATTACCTG
The DNA here is from genome assembly GCA_034509205.1 of Ceratonia siliqua. Classification (NCBI taxonomy): domain Eukaryota; kingdom Viridiplantae; phylum Streptophyta; class Magnoliopsida; order Fabales; family Fabaceae; genus Ceratonia; species Ceratonia siliqua. The sequence continues at coordinate 29,444 of JASKGM010005957.1, forward strand.
GGTTTATTTTCAAGCTAAGAGTTAGTATGAAAATAATTAGGAAATGCATAAGGAATTAAATAAATAATATTCCTAAATAATTATTAAAAGTTACTAATACAAATCCTATCTAAAAAGTTTGGAAAGGGAACTAAGTTCATAAGTGATTTAGGTTTTCTAAAAAGGTGCATGTTAGAAAACTTGGTAAATCAACTCAGAATAATTAATCCTAATTAATTAATTAAAATACTAAGTGAGAGAGGGTGCTAGTAATCTTGGAACCCATAGCCTTTGACTGTTAGTCCATAATTGTGGAGTTTATGTCACTCCTTATAGGCAGGCATATACTCATATCATGACTAGAATGGATTTTCTAAGTGATAAGTCCACCTTGGTAGAACATGAAGTATGACTCTCTAACATCCCTAGTGGAGTTGCCAAACTGTCACAATGTGACGGTTGGGAAAAAGGCACCGTCATGACCTTATGGCGACAAAAGGAAAAAAATACAGAAATAAAAGATGGAGTCACCACAAATTAATTAGAAGGGTAATTGGAATCTTTTAAAAACTAAATACTAGCCCTTGGAGCCAGAGGAAGGATTCGGGAGTCTAATTATGTGCGGGAAGGTGTTAGGCACCCCACAACATCCATGCCTAAGGATGGTTATCCTAAATTGTTTCTGCTTAAATTTGTATTTAAATTACCCCTTTTTATTATCGTGATATAGAAAAATAAGATATGAAAGAACTAGACCTGTCTTACTGTGTAAGTACCTACGTACCCATAAGGGATCAAGGTCCATGTAGTTCGAGTTAATTAAATTAGAATTTGCCTTGAAGGCATTAAGACAATATGGGAAAGTGAATTTCCACATAAGGTCCAACAAAATGAGAGATTAATTCTCTACATAAAGTTTGAGGGAATAAAAGCAATATGGGAAAATGACTTTCCACATAAAGGCTAACAAAATGGGAGAATATTTCCCCACATAATGTTCAAAGAAATGAAGATAGATGGTCAAATGAATTTCCATATAAAGCTTAACAAAATGGAAGAGTATTTCCCCATAAAACGTTCGAGATGGACTAAGGAATTCTAATGTTGAAATCCAAAAAAATCTTTTAGGAGCCTTGGAGAAAAAGTGAAATTTGTAAAGTCTGGGGATCAAAATAGTATTTTTGAAAGTGTTGGGGTCAAACTTGAATTTTTAAAAGTATTGTGGTCAAAATTTCAATTTTTGAAATTATTGGTGTCAAAACTCAAATTTTTGAAAGCATTGGGGTTAAAACTTGAATTTTTGACAATATTGAGGTCAAAGCTCGAATTTTAAAAGTATTGGGGCCAAAATTCAAATTTTGAAAAGTATTGAGGTCAAAATTTGAATTTTGAAAAGCATTGGGGTTAAAACTCAAATTTTTAAAAGCATTAGGGTCAAAATAGAATGTCTCAATTCGTTTCTGGTAAAAAATGATTGATAAAAATATCAGAATCCTATTAAAACGTTTGATATGGCCATTGGAGCCCTTTAAAAAGAATTGGGCCTTGAACCCTTTTTTTTTTTAAATTATCCAATTGGGCCTTCGAAACCCAATCCCATTTTCACTCAGAATTTATGTCTTAATTTCATTGGCTTCTTTTAGAAGTCATTCACCCACACTTCCCTTTCATTTATTTGTTGGGTAGTTTTGAGCTTTGAGCCCAAGTTAAAATCAAATTACCTAACAGTACCCTCTATAATGGAGTAAATCAAAATGCATACCTCACCCCTGATTTATCAATTTCTCAAGATTCCCCATTCACAACATAGGAATTCCCTATACTATAGGAGCTTAATCTATTTCTACCAATGATCAAATAACATGCAAGTTGGCCAGCACCTATATTAGCATAGTATTTATTTTAGAATAACATGGCTCGTCTAACAGTTGCATATGCCATGGAGGATTAGAGCATCCACAAACAAGTTACTTAACGGTGAAAGATGAATTCTTAACTTTAACCAAAGTGATTTTAACTAAACACAGGTTTTATACTAAAATTTTGTTCCAATTCTTTGGGAGTCAATATGGAAGATGTAAAATGAGTCAAAGTGTCTAGAATTAACCCAAGAAACACAACGTTCAAATACAAATTTGGTTGAAATAACCATGTCATGATAGGGCCAATTTGACTCTTAAACCAACCAAAATCACTCAAGGTGTCCAGCATACTAAAGTGACAGTGAATAGAAGCTCAAAAGAACCCGAGATTTACATGAAACCAATTTTAACTCACTTAAACAGTTCCCTAAAGATTTCTTTTCCCAATGTTCAATAAAAGGAATTCAGGTGTACAAAGTAAGGTGCAAATCATGAAACTATGAGTATTCCAAAACCACACCTAGCTAAAACAGAGTTTGTTTCAATGTGGCTCGAGCTATTCTTAGAGCTAGTAGCAAAAAGGGCTTCAAATTAAATGGCTCTGAAACCATGCTATGTAATTTCCTCAATAAAACAATAAATTAAAACTTTGAGATTTAACAGTTTGTATTTCACAAGAACACCCCCAATTTCAAATAAAGTCCTTGTCCCAAAAGTCCTCAGATCCTATTTTGATTTATAA
>JASKGM010005957.1:32126-43850 GCA_034509205.1 Ceratonia siliqua
TAGGTAAACTAACAAGAAATCAGCATTCCAAACCTTCACCCAAATGAACAACTACTGAACAATGTAAAGTGTTTCTAACAATGGAGAATGAAATAAATTCAAGCAACTAGAATTTTGAAATACAGAATGCTAATTGAATAATGCAACATATTCGTAGCAATAGAATTAGAAATAAATTCATGCAACTAACATTTCGAAACCTAGAACACCAACTCACAGAGATCGAAAGAAAATTCACTGAATCCCAACCATACAGAACCAACATTCAAACCTCGACTTGTATACTGGTAACTAGCATGGAAACCTCCTACCTCTTGAAATGATTCAAAGCAATAGGTTATTTTCGATGGGGAATTCTTCAGACAAGCTTGTGTTTTTTTCTTCTTTGCTTTGCCGATTTTTCCTCTTCTGATTTCGCCTTCGAGATCGACCCTTCTTCCCATAAGTTACCAAAACATCCTCTCGGTCCTTGATTTCTCTGTTTTTGATGCCCCCTCTTTGTTCCTTCCTTTGCTTTCTTTATAGAAGCTTATGGAGATCGAATCCCATGATAGCTGCTGAAACTCACCGCGCACAGCAGAGATGTCATGCATGGTGGCATTAAGCCGTGGAATAGCTGTAAGATTGAGCCCATGTCTAAGGGACCAGCAGCTTACATGGGGAAGCACAAGTATGAAGGAGTAGAGATGACAATAAAGGCAGGGGCTCAGACGCATAGTGTGAAAAGTGCAGAGGGAGAGGGACGTGGCATGAAGGTGCAGATGGAAAGGGATAGGGAATGAATGGCGCGTTAGGGTTAGGGAAAAGGGGTTCCAGGTCAGACTAGGTTAGGGCTGGTGAAAATAGGCTAGGGTTATTAGACTGGTCTGAGTTTTTGGCACAAAAAAGAAGAAAAACCAAGGCTGGGCTAAGGAGCTGGGTTTTGGCCGAAAATGAAGAAAAGATAGGAAATTTGGGCCTTTTTTTTTTTTTTTTTTACTTTGTATGTTGTTATATATTTTTGTTGTTATTTTTTTTAATTATTATTATTTTTAAATACTTAGACAAAATTAGGTGTTTACACCCATAGAAGCATACTTAGTGGTATATCAAGGTATGATGAAATGGTTAGTTAACACCCATAGCATTAACCTATCAATATACTGCTTATAATAGCTACTAGTATATCTAGGTATGATGAAATGGTTGGTTAACACACTTAACACTAACCTATCAACATACCGCTTATAGTAGCTATGTTAAAAAATTAATTAGCCAAAATAAAGGCACTCCTCAACTATACTACGTATAAAGATATCGGGTAGCTAAGTTAAGTGGGAGAGTCCCAGTTTCCCTTGCAATAAGTATTCATGGCCCATAGTCAGTTACTTATTATCAAAGGAGAATGATCATCAAACAAGAATTAATATGCTCATGCTTACATGCATGATGTTTAAAAGTCCATTCAATAGCTATTAGCTTACTAATATTAAATGTATTTTCAAAGACAATCCCTTAATCATTAACCTGCTATCTATTTTACTTAATAAATGCACCCTTAATGATGAGAATTATGTGGAGTGAAAGAGAAATCTCAACATCAATTTAAATTATGGCAAGATCGCATAGGTCCTTTTTGAGCAAGCACCCCCTAATCTGACTCCCAACTTGCTACCAAGCGAAATCGAGTACCATAAGAGTTAGCAAGATGCCAATGCTTTAGATACGTGCTACATAGTGAACTCATTGACCAATATGTTGGATCTGCAGCATGATGGCATGAAATATGCCATTGACATGATGTACCATTTACATGAAATGTTTGGTACAAGGACTCGATCTGGTAAGGTGAGAGCTATCAATGCTTTCAAGGACCTTAAGCAGAAGCCAGAGGAGCTAGTGAGAGATTACATGCTCAAGGTAATCTCATGCCTTAATGAGAATGAGCTACACAGGGCTGAGATTGATTTAGATAGTCAAGTGTGCATGATCATTCACAGTCTGAACTCCTTGTACTTGCAATTCAGACTATGAATTGCATAACAAGGACTACACCATTAGTAGGTTGATGAATGACCTATAAGCTGTGGAGGAGGTTCTTAAAATAAAAAAGAACCTAGAGGCAAACTTGATAGCTATAGAGCCAAAGAAGGCAAAGAAGCTGAGCAATAAAGAGAAGAATGCCAAGAAATCAGCTGAGCCGAAGAAGAAACCCATGAAAAATAAGGCTCAAAAGAATAGCACCAATGGAAAATGTTTCCACTACGGTGCTAAAGGACATTGAAAGAGGAGCTGCCAAGCCTAACTTAGTTCTATAAAGAATAAACATGTTATAGGTCTTCTAAACATGTTAGAAGCCTTTCTAGTGGATGATTATACTAATACCTAGATAGTATATTCTATAGGCACTAACCATGTTTGTAAGTCTTTGCAGGGGTTCCAGATAAAGAGAAAGCTAACTAAGGGTCAGTACCAGACAAGAATGGCAAATAGCGCACTTGTTTGAGCTCGAGCAATGAGAGTCATTTCCTTGCATTTTTTGAATAACAAACTATTAGTTTTAGATTTATTTTATTCCTAGACTTTGTAGAAATTGATTTATGTATTTTGTTTAATTAATTCTAGATATTCTATTTCTTTTGGGAATGAGATTACCATTTTAATGAACGAAATTTTAATATGTTCTGGAATTACTAGGAATAATTTATATTATCTAGAACTAATTGATTGGACTGCAAACGTTACAGAAACAAATTCACCTAAGTCTAAAGGAATCAAGGAAACTAGCATAGATAATAGTTATCTATGGCATATGCTATTAAGCCATATTAATCAAAACATGCTAAGCGCACTAGTAAAGGATGGTACTCTACCAGACATGATAAAGTGTTCTTTACCAGTCTATGAATCTTGTATTGAAGGTAAAATGACGAAATCATCCTTTGAAGTAAATGGTAATAGGATGTAGGATGTTTTAGACTTGGTACACATATATCTGTGTTGACCAATAAACATTCAAGCTAACTGAGGTTATATTTATTTCATAAGCTTCATTAATGACTACTCACGATATGATGTTGTGTATCTAATGTACAACACTAGTGATTCCTTTGAAAAGTTCAAGGAATTCAAAGCGAAAGCTGAAAAGCAGTTAGGCAAACCATTGAAACAACTTCGATCAAATCGAGATGGTGAGTATTTATCTTGAGAATTTTAGCAGTTTATAGATAATGGAATCATTTCTAATTTATTGGCACCCAGAACACCTCAATAAAAAGGGGTTGCTGAAAGGAGAAATATGACAATATTAAAAATGGCAAGGTCAATGATGTCCTATGCGACATTACCAGAATCGTTCTGGGAATATTGTATATAAATAGCAGCATACCTACTAAACTTTGCTCTATCGAAGGCAGTGTCTAAGACACCAAGGGAGCTCTGGATAGGATGTACACTATCTTTACGTCACTTGTGAACTTTGGGGTGTCCAGCATGTTTGTACAAGCTTAAGTCCACAAAGATGGAACCAAGGTTAGAGGTATATTTGTCTGTAGGATATCCTATAGGTACAAAGGGATACTACTTCTATAGCACCTAGGATAAGAAGGTATTTGTTAGTACAAATGTGACCTTCTTAGAAAAGGATTTTGTGGGAAATCACAAACCATGTAGCAAGATTGTTCTTTAAAGTGATTTTTCACAAACCGTCTTTCTGTAGGATAGAGAAATGGACGGTCATACAGGGTAGAGAGAGGCTTGAACTATTCAAACCTAAATCTCTCTAATTATCTTAATTATCTAAGTGAATAAAATGATTAGAAATTAAAAGGTAACCTACATTCACTATGAAACTAACTACTTCAAAGGGATTTAATTAAATGAAATTCATTTATGGGAATTTTAATTCAAGCATTATCAATTAGAAAGCCACACATGTTTTATTTAATTTTTAAATAAAATATGTTATTATCAAAATTAATAATATTATTATTAATTGATATAATGTTAGATAATATGATTATCTAATTTCAGCCTTTGTTGGCATGTGGATCCCTAATTTTTAGGGATTGATTTTTTGAATACACTCATGTGACCTAAGGTTAAGTGATTTTATATATCATTAATCATTTTCCCTCACCTAGCCATCCAAACATATTGATAGAGGAGAGAGCTCTTGTGGCCATCACATTGAGAAAGAAAAATACTTTGAGAGTGTGGTAAAGTTTTGAGAGAAAACATAAGAGACAAAGTGAATTCTTTTTAAGTGCCATTATAGAGTTCTTCACGCCATATTACATGTAACAAAGGGGAAGGTTTTCTAATTTAATTTTGAAAGTTATCAAATATTTTTCTTTCATCTTTTGTTTTGTTCCATTCACTAAACCTATTAATTGTAGGCTTTGTGGATTGGTGCTTCCCAAAGAATAGGCGATCAATGCACTTGGTTAGGAAGTATATTACGAGATTAAAGTGACTACAAGAGGTATGTAAAATTCCTATCTATTTCCTTTAGCTGTGAGTTGTTTACTTGGTGTTTTGTTTTCGTCTGTTTACAAGCTTAAGTGTTTTAAAATTTTTAAAACTCATGCTTCTACTGTAAACACCTAGGGGTAACAACTAGATCCAACATGTGCAACTCTCAAAAAAAGATTAAACACTGGATATCACCATGATCAACAAGGAGGAATTCCTCCCTAAGTCTTTAATTCTTACAGTAAGGCAAGAACCTCTAGTGAATGCCATAGAATCTGTAGTTATGGTAATCAATCCATTGGCTCCCTTCCCCTATGAAAGTAACAAAGTAGTCCCTTGGGTATATACCTCAACAACGACTATTCATAATCCTACAACTCCTATATAACATCCTCCAAAGTAAGTCAAGCAGGAGGAAGACAGCGTAAGCCACAACACAATTGGGAGCATAACCTAAAATGGAAGGGTTTACCCTCCAAAAACTGCAAAAATCAAAGAAAGGAAAGGAAATAATGGTGGAGACCACAATTGAGCCAAGTATCAGTCAAAAGGAAGAATTCCTCAAAATTGTTAAATAGAGTGAGTATGACATTATAGAATAGTTAGGTAAAACACATGCTAAAATCTCATTCTTATTTATGATACTCAGTTCAGAAGCACACATGAAAGCCTTACAAAATGTGTTAAACCAAGTCTACATCGCTCCTATCATTACCTCTGAAAAGTTTGGGGATTTACTGAATTATGTGAGAGTATCTAATATGATCACTTTATTTTAGGATGATCTGAATGCTTCAAGTAGCAATCACAATAGGACTCTGCAAATTACTGTGAAGTGTGAAGATTGCTTCATTTCAAATGTATTAAAAAATAATTATTCTTCTTTAAATGTGCTGCCATACACCACTCTTTCGCAATTACCTATCAGAGTAAAGATTATGCAAACCAATGACCTCGTACTCAGAGCATTTGATGGTATTAAGAAGGAAGTTAGGGGATACATCTAAGTACCTTCCAAGCGGTATGGTAGGTCATGTCCATTGAATTGTCATATATGCTATTATTAGGAAGACCCTAGATCCATGCAGTAGGAGCTGTACCTTTTTATTGGCATCAAAGACTCAAATTTTTTATTGGAAGAAGAGTTATAACTGTCAAGAGTAAGGAACTGATGTTGATTTCTAAGTTACTCTCAATCCCTTATGTTGAGGCAGCAGATAAGGACTTAGGAAACTCTTTCCAAGCATTAGAAATTTTAGAGAAAGCAACTGAGAGCAAGCAATCCCCTAAACCAAGGTATATGGTGGAAGAAATAATAACAAAGAATGGGTACTAGTAAGGGAAAGGTTTAGGTCAAAAGATGCAAGGCATCCCTTCGCCTATCAAAGTTATGGAAAATGTAGGTCGGGTCTAGGGTATAGGCCTAGGCATGAAAAGAAGAGCAATAAGGGCATACTCCATATCTTCTAAACCTTTTTGGATGCACCATACATTATATAGCCATATAGGGCTATGAACACTTTAGGAATTGGAGAAAATTGCAAATGTTAGATTAACCCAGATTAAGAGGGCTAGCCACTTAACAACTGGGACGTAAAACTAATCCCATGTATTTGTACCTTAGAGTAATTTGAGTTTAAGCTTTTGATTCACTTGGTCAAAGTTCAAGGCTATTTTGAATTCTTGCTTACAATCTTAGACCTTATATTATCCAAGGAATGAAATATTAAGATTTTTAGCTATTTCTCTTGTTCCTTTTCTTTATTTTTTGATTTATTAATATTGTTAATTCTTTCTTTTACCCCGATCCAGGGAACTTGTTTCCTCCCAATTTTCTTGCCATTATGAAATTCTTCAGCATCCATTAATTGATTCTTATGTTGAAATTGATATGTGTGATTATAACTTTGAAGAAGAAGATAATGAGTAGAAAGATTTGCAAATATAGTTGAATCATCCGAGAATGGAATGGGACTCCATAATGAGAAAATAATAATAATAAATCTAGGAGAAAAAGAAAATAAGAAAGAAGTCAAGATTGTGAATAACCTAGAAAAAGACTAAATGATTGTGCTCCTCAAGGAATTCATTGATGTATTTATTTTCTCCTACCAAGATATATCGGGTCTTGACCCATAAATAACAATGCATAAAATTCCTTGGAATCTAAATTACACTCCAACAGGGCAAAAATTAAGGAGAATGAGGCCAGTGCTATCCCTAATGGTTAACGATGAAGTATTGAAATAGATAGAGGCTGGATTCATCGAAGTAGCTTGATACTAGAAATCGGTAGTGAATATAGTACCTGTCCTTAAAAAGGATGGAAAAGTTAGAATGTGTGTTGACTATAGGAAATTAAACAAAGCATGCCTCAAGGACAATTTTCCTCTACCCTACATTGATGTGTTGGTAGATAAAACTACAGTTAACTTTAGATATTCATTCATGGATGGGTACTTAATGTACAACTAGATTCTCATGGATGAAGCAGATAAAGAAAAGATAACCTTTGTTACTCAGTGGGGAACTGCTACATGATAATGCCATTCAGTCTCAAGAATGTTGAAGCCACTTATCAAGGAGTTATGGTAGCCTTGTGTCATGATTTAATGCATAAGGAAATAGAGGTGCATGTTGATGACATTATGGCAAAGTCTAACAATGAAGAAATCCATGTGGCAAAATTAAGAAAATTGTTTAAGAATAAGAAAATACAAGCTCTATTTGAACCGAATGTACATTTGAGGCCTCATCTAGAAAGCTACTAAATTTTATTGTGACCTAGAAAAGGATCAAAATTTATCCTGACAAAATCAAGGCTATCCAAGACATTCCTCCTCTATGAATGGAGAAAGAGTTCAGGAGTTTCCTAGGAAGGCTTACTTACATCGCCAACTTTACTTGGACCTATGAGCTAATATTCAAACTATTGAGAAAACAAAACCCTGGAAAATAGGACAAGGGATGTCAGGAAGCTTTTGACAAAGTGAAGTCTTATTTGTAAACTCCGTCTATATTGGCTTCGCTTACTCTAGATAAACCTCTCTTGTTATATCTCTCAGTCCTCCCGATGTCCATTGGAGCAGTGCTTTCTCAACGAGAGGAAAATAATAGAAATGAAAGGGTGATTTACTACTTGAATAAAAAATTAAATTAATGCAAAAGTCATTATACTTCATTGAAAAGACATATTGCGTTTTTGCATGGCCAACTAAGAAACTCACTTAGTATATGGCTAACTATACTATCTGGCTCATTTCCAAAATGGATCTATTGAAATACATCTTTGAAATACCTCACTTATCTAGGAAAGTTAATAAATAGTAAGCCATATTGGTAGGATATGACATTAAATAGTCACTAACAAAGTTGTAAAAGGGAGTGCCATTGCTGACCATTTGGAGGATAATCTAGTGAGTGAGCACCAACCAATAGACTTTGAATTTCTAGATGAAGACATTTTGGCTACTAAGGTGTCTGAGGTGGAAGGAAACTGGAAAATGTACTTTAATGAAGTAGCAAATGTACATGAAGATGGCATGGAGGCTATTATCATTTCTTTAGACAAAAAACAATTTCTAGTCACAATAAAACTGGACTTTGATTGTACGAATAATATCACTGAATACAAGGCTTGTGTCAATGGATTGCAAGAGGCTATGGAAATGAATATAAAGAAGTTAGAAGTTTATGGTTATTCAACTCTCATCATCTATCTAGTCAAGGGAGAATGGCAAATGCGGGACTTGAAATTGATACCATATCAGAAATGTATGTCTAAGTTGATTAAGGAATTTGAAGAAATCTCTTTCATGCATTTAACTAAGGATGAGAATCAGTTTGCTAAAACATTGGCAACATAGGCTATCATGATTAGGTTAGATCAAGGAAGTATAGTCTTGACCATCGACATCAAGTCCAAAGGTGAGCTTACATAATATCTAAACATTGAGCTAAGGGTGGAACACCTATGTTATGAAGACATTAAACATTACATCCAATCTCGACAATACCTTGAGGGTATAGATGAAAATGACAAGAAAACCATCAGGCGATTGGTGATGGGTTTCTTTTTAAGTGGAGAAATCCTATACAAAAAGGCTTACAAAGGAACTTTACTTTGCTATGTGGATAATAGAGAATCACAAATGATTATGATAGAAGTACATGAAGGAATATGTGCGATGCATTCCAATGGGCATGTGATGACTCATCAGATTATGAGGTGTGGTTATTATTGGTCAATTATTGAAAAGGATTGCATCAATTATTGTCAAAAGTGCCACGTGTCAAATTTATGATAATTGTATCAATACCCTATAAGCCCCATGACCATTCTCTATGTAGGGTTTAGATACTATTGATCCTATCAATCCCAAGGCATCTAATGGACATTGTTCATCCTAGTATCCATCGATTACTTCACTAAATGGGTTGAAGCAGCTTCTTATGGTACAATCACTAATAAAGTTTTTTTGAAATTTATTAGGCTTAACATCATATGTTGGTTCGAAGTTCCAGAACGAATAATCACTGACAATGTGCCCAATTTGAATAGCTTCAAAGTCAAGAAGTTATGTGAGTAATTCAAGATTAAACACCACAATTTGACACCATACAGACCACAAATGAATGGAGTAGTAAAAATAGACAGTAAAAACCTTAAGAAAATATTAGGAAATATGGTAGTAACTTACATAGATTGGCACGAGAAGCTACTATATGCACTCTATGCCTACTATACCTATGTGAGATCGTCAACTAGGGCAACACCGTATTCGTTAGTATATAGAATGTAGGTTGTGATGCCAATTGAAGTAGAAATTTTGTCCTTAAGGTTGCTTATGGAAGTACAACTTGAGGGAGCTAAATGGGCTAAAGTTCACTACGAACAATTGAACCTAATAGAAAAATTACTATTTACCATATGTCATGGACACTTGTATCAGAAAATGATGGCTCGATCTTTCAATAAGAAGGTGTGTCCTCAAGAATTCTAAACAAAAGAGTTGGTACTTTGAAAAGCACTACCTAATCAAGAAGATGCTAAAAGGAAGTAGGACCCTACACACGAAGGACTATATATTGTCAAGCAAGTATTCCCAGGTGGAGCTTTGATCCTTACTGATATGGATGAACATGAATTAGGGAAACTAATCAATTCTGACACCATTAAGTGCTATTATGCTTGAAAGTATGCCACTAAGTTGAAAATTTGAGAGGGCAGCTTAGGTAAAAATTAAGCATGAAAATAAACTTGACACTTAAGTCGAAAACCCGAAAGGGTGGCTTGAGTGGAAAATAGGACACTCAAATTGAGGGAACCTATGAACCAAGGCTAGAGAAATTAGGAGGGAGCTCAAAATTAGAAACACAAGTTAAGATTAAAAAACTGGGGCAAACTTAGAAAGACATTTAGTGTTGACAACAAACCTACTTGCACTAAAGGATATAAGAATACATATCGATTACAACATGAGAATCAAAAGACTACGGATACTAAGGAACTCAATTGAGGAAAATTTTCATTGACTTTATTTTCTCATTTTGTATAAATATTATAAAATTTTAGTACTTACATTTACTTAAATGCTTCTATCCTTCTATTTGAATGTTCCAATATAGGAATTCTTGTAATTCTTATCCTTTCTAGTAAATGCATTCTACTTTAATAGTAGAAGTTTGTTCATATAATAAGCTTCTATCTTAAATATATATATTCTTTCTTGGCTAAGATTTGGATGGATTTAACTTAAATGCTAAAAGCAAATATTACTCTATCATACTTTAGTATTGGTAAGTTATGCTTCACACGGAACAAGAACGGCTTACATGGAATGGGCTGAACCAACCATTGAATATTCTAGTATTGGAGAAGAGATAACAAGATTCTTAAAATTGGTGCTTCCATTAGATTAGTTGAACAAAAAACCCTAGAGAAGGGAGAAAAATGGATAAAGAGAGAACACGCTTGACGGGTATTTCTTGAAAGTACAAAGCATGTTTTCAAAATGAAATAATTACTATTCCTCATCTAAAAGATAGGTTCATCCCATACTAACTTTAAAAGCGTTATTCACTTATTTATTGCACATCTTACAAATTCGAAATGCATGGTGCGTAAGCCGTTTTCATACCCCATCGTTTTTTGATGCGTTGTCGGTACTTGGATTTATTCAATATCAATTTTGAAATTTGCTGGTACTTGGTTCATCTCGTACCAGTTCTTGAAATTCACCTTGTATGTTGATTCATTTCATACTAATTTTTTAAAACAACTAGGTATATCGATTCATTCCATACCAAATTTTCAAATTCACCAGGTATGTCGATTCATTCAATACCAATTTTTCAAAACCAATGGACAAGTCAATTCATCCTGTATCATTTTCAAATTCTCCTAGTACTTGGTTCATCCCATACCTATTCTTGAAATTTCCATGTCGATTCACTCCATACTAATTTTACAAATTCACTTGGTATGTTGATAACCATGATATTTATACACAAATTAACCCTCATAAATAGGCTTATGTAGTGTTTATTGTGTTTAGTTGACATAGGTAGACATATTTTGCAAGTTTGGATGATAATTGCACTTTGTTGCATTTTCCTGCAGAATTGACAATTTTACACTGCTTCTGTATTTGAAGCATAACTTGAGTTCTGTACATCTTGTTTTTATAAAATTTATCTTGTATGAAATCTAAGAGAAAGCTCTACAAATTTCATGAAGAGCTCGAAGATTGAATCATATGTCTGATTGGTGAAAACGCACCTGGAAAACAGGACAATGCTGCTAAATGACAAAATTCTGCTGCAGCTAAAACTGTGTCGTTTTGCTTGTGTCTATCCTATTCTAAGTCGGTTATGTGCTGTTTGGACAGATGGAGGAGCTGTGATCTAAGGACAAGCTTGGAATATTGGTTTTTGGAGGTCTATATAAAGAAGGGAAGTGCAGAACGTGAAGATATAGCTAGTTTTTACTGTTTTATTACAATTCTGTATTGTTCTTCCTTCTTTCTGCTTAGGGTTCGTTTTTATACTTTGTAAGCATTTTCCTCTTGTTCATGGAGGGCTAAGGACCTTAACCAATCCTAGGGATGGATCTCCTTGATGGTTAATGGTATTGTTCTGAATATTTTGCAGTTTAATCATTTGCAAGTTCTTCCTTCCTCTTGTATTCAGTTCAGATTAAATGCTTAATTTAATTAGAGTGTGCATGTGATGGTTGCTTAATGATCATGTGTTTAAGAGGTTCTTAAGGAA
>JASKGM010005959.1:0-11637 GCA_034509205.1 Ceratonia siliqua
CAAACGGCATCCTTCTGAAAGCAAAGGTCCCAAATGGGCAAGTGAAAGTTGTCTTTTCTTGATCTTCTGGAGCAATCAACACTTGATAATAACCTGAAAGACCATCAAGAAAACAGTAAAAATCATGCTCTGCCAATTTTTCGATAATTTGATCATTAAAAGGAAGTGGAAAATGATATTTCTTCGTTACTAAATTTAACTTCCTATAGTCAATGCACATTTTCCATCCTATAGTTATCCTAGTGGCCACTAACTCATTTTTGTCATTTCTCACCACAGTGATGCCTGATTTCTTAGGCACAACATGGACTGGCTAACCTAATGACTATCAGAAATAAGGTAGATGACCCCTACGTCTAAGAGTTTTAGAACTTCTTTTTTAACAACCTCCTGCATGATAGGGTGTAGTCTCCTCTGAGCTTCTGTCATAGGTTTGGCATCATCCTCTAATATAATCTTATGCATGCACATAGCGGGACTAACACCCCTGATGTCATTTATACTCTAACCTATAGCTTTCCTAAGTCTACTAAGCTCCCTCACAACTCTCTCCTCTTGGGTTTGGGTCAAAGTAGAAGCAATGATAACAACATATGTATCACCCTCACCCAAAAAGATATATTTGAGGTGCTTAGGTAATTCCTTAAGTTCAAGTTGAGGTAGAGAAATCTCTTCCCTAGGTAGGGATCTTGGTTACTCTAACTAGGCTCTTCTTGTGATGGGATATGTGGTGCTCTATCTAGTAATTCATGATAACCCCTAGTGTCTTCATCAAGTGTTTCCTCCACCCTTTCAACAGTGAGAGTAAATTCAAGTTCATCCTCTATCTCTTCTTGCAAATAAGTGTCAAAAACAAGTGAGTCCAGATAATCAATGAAAGAACACTGATCATAAGTAGAAATAAATGGAAGTGGTAAGGAATCAAACACTTTAAACTGTACAGTCTTTCCCAAGATTGTCATTGTTAATTTCTTTTGGTGGACATCAATGATTGTCTTAGTTGTTGCCATAAATGGCCTACCAAGAAGAATGGTTTGCTCCTTGTCTTTAGATAGGGTGCCTTCCATCTCTATGACCACAAAGTCCACAAGCACTATAAGTTTGTCAACTTGCACCAAAATGTCTTCAATTATGCCCTTCGGATATTTAACCAATCTATCAGCAAGTTGAAGGGACATAGTTGTGGGTTTAAGCTCCCTTAAACCTAGCTGCAAGTATACCAAATATGGCATTAAATTGATACTTGCTCCTAAGTCAAGCATGGCTTTAGCGATCATTTTGTCTCCCATATTGATGTTTATATTAAAGCTTCTCGGATCTTTCAGCTTAGGAGGCAAGTTTTGTTGAAGCACTACACTGTCAATTTCTGAGACCATGACTTTCTTATTTTTCTCATATCTCCTCTTGTTGATATTGAGTTCCTTGAAGAATTTTGCATGAGGGAATATTCCTGATAACATCCAAAAAAGGCAAGTTAATATTAACTTTAGAAAGCATATCAAAAAGTTCAAAAAATTGGTTATCCTTTTTATATTCCCCTAAACGATTTGGATAAGGAATTAAGGGTTTGTAAGGATTAGCCGCCTTATGGAGCAAAGGGGAAGGAGGAAACTCCTTTTCCTTGTCATTTTCGGATTAGTCAAAAGATTGATGGTCCTTGACTTGACTTTCCATGGAAGTTTCCTGCTCCTTTTGCTCCATAATTAAAGTTCTTGTATCAAGTGGTAAAACATCAGAACGTTCACTATCAAAACCTTTATTAATAACTTCACTACTTCGAAGAACTGTGACTACCTTCACCTGCTCAGGTTGACTAGGCAATTTCCCCTTGTGATGTCCTTGCAACTGTTCTGCAATTTGCTCAACTTGCATCTCCACCCTTTTCACTAAAGCCTCTAAGGAATGCAACCTTTGGTTATATCTCTCATGATTCTCCTTACTAACTTGAATAAAGGCACTCAAGTTTTCTTTTAAGGTGGGTTTCTTGGGTTGATTGGGTGGTCCGGGTCGGCCATATTGCTTTGGTCCTGAATTTTGAGCATATCTTAAATTATTGTTCATCTTCCAAGAGAAATTAGGATGATCTCTCCATCTAGGATTATATGTACTAGCAAAGGGATCACTCATTTGCCTTGATTGATAGGACTCCATCAAATTAACTTATTCATGTCCACCACTTGCATAAGGATCAACAGACGAAGAGCAAGTATTAGCATTATGTCCAAAATCACCACAGAGTCCGCATACCTCATGATTAGGTGTGTTCCTAATAGCAAGGAGTTTGACTTGCTTAGTTAATTCTGCTATTTGTAGGGCCATCTCATTGTTGGAGCTCACTTCATTTACTCCAGCTCTCCTTCCTCTAACACTCTTTTGTTGGGAATTAGCACCCAACATCTCATACAGCTCATAAGTTTCCTCTGCTGTTTTTTCTCCCATAGCCACTCTACCTACATTGTCAACTGTGTATTGACATTGTAATGTCAACCCATCATAAAATAACTGGTTTCGGAGCTGAAGTGGGTAATGATGATGGGGGCACTGAATTAGAAGCATTTTGAATCTCTCCCATGCTTCATGAAATGATTCTCCCTCCATTTGAGTAAATGTGGCAATCTTTGTTCTCAACTCAGTAGTCTTCTAATGAGAGTAGAATTTTCCCATGAATTTGTTGTACATTGTTTCCCATGTAGTCAAAGAATCTGGTGGGAAGGTCATCAACCATGCTTTAGCTCTATCCTTAAGTGTATAGGGAAAGCATCTCATCCTGAGTTGGTCCTCATGAAGTCCTTGTAGAGGAAATGTCTGTACTGTTGCATAGAAATCCCTAATAAAATTCAAAGGGTCTTCATTAAGAATACCATAGAAGGACGGTAGCATAAAGTAGTGGATATTTTTAAGCTCATAATTTCTTGCCGCTTCCCCCAACTGAATGCATGATGTAGCTGTGCCAATGATTGGCCTTGCATATTCTTTCATCATCCTTTGTCTCTCAACTACCTTTAATCTTTCGGGTTCCATGTTAACTATTTTCTCTTCTTCTGTATAATGTAACTTATTTGCTATGGTCAATTTCTTCAAGTTTTCAGTTACTCGATGGATGTTGTCTATTAGAGGCACACGTTCTCTTTGTTGGTATCTTCTACCTTGCATGCACCAAAGAGGAAAAAAAAAAGTAGGCTATCAAAAATAAAACAAGAACAAAAACTAAACACTTAAAAGGTAAAAGTAAAATAAAAACAATAAAATACTAAAAATGTAAAATAAAATAAAATAAAGATAAAACAATTAAAACAAAAATAAACAGCTAAAACAAAAATTGTAAAAATAAAAATAGAAAATGAAGAACAAAACACACAAAACAAATAATTTACTCTCAAAGAAACAATTAAAAAAAAATTAAATGCCAATTCCCAGGCAACGGCGCAAAAAACTTAATGTATAAATTTTAAATGCTCGCAAGTGCACAAATTACTAATAGTTTAATGATAAGTTTACTTTGAGGTTGATCTCTCAAGGAATTGCAGTGGTCTAACTTTTTAATTATTTTCTTTAAAAACTAAATTTACCAAATACTAAAAAAAAAACCAACTAAAATAAAATAAAATAAAATGAATAAAATAAAATCCTAAACACTTTAATCAAATTATTACAAAAGTTCAAAATTAATTAAACTCACTAAACTAGAATAATGCAAAATAATAACTTAAACTAAATTAAATTTTATGAAAATTAATGGGGTTTAGCTAACTAACCAATCATGTATTGAAATATTAAGTGGATTAAACTAAAATTCTTAAGTTGAGATTATTGAGTTTTTCCACTAAAGCTAGAGAACTCATATAATCACGGATAGCCCTTACTTACAATTAACTAATTAATTTCTTTGATCTAGATAATTATTTAGTTAGTTGAATTTAGCACAGGAAAAAATACACAACCATCTAAATTAAATCAAATCAATGAATTGAATTTAAACTCTTGTTCAAGAGAGCTTAATTAAGTGTAGATGATATGTCTAACGCCTAATTCTCATATCCCAATTTTAATCACAAATTAGAGATGATCACTCCACAATTTATAATTAAACTGGATAAACAACAATGAACACGAAATAATCTAAACTTGCATTAAAAAACAATCCACCAAAATATTCAATACACTCATGGTAGCTAAACTAAACACCCACAATATGTTTAGCCTTTCATAATTAAATTTAACCTAATAAACTTAATTATAAAAGTCCCAAACATATTGCAAAAACACAAAATAAAAATAAAAGATGAAAATCCTTCCCTTGCTGCAACAACCATGGCGTGAACGATGGTTGTGGTGGTCAGCAATGACAACGCAACGACTGGGGATGGTGGTGATCTCTGTGTCTCTTGAATGATGGAGATAGTAGGATATTTATAGGGAGGAAAAGGGAAGTCCTAGTAAAAGAAGGAAATTGATGGAAGAGTTGTGGTAGAAAAAGAAAGCAACAATCTAGTACAAAAAGGAATTTGAGGAATTTTTTTATATTATTTTTTTGTTTAGAAATAAGACTTCAAACTCTTCTTGGACACTTCCTGCAAATACACAAAACACAACTTAAAGTAATATAATTCTAAAATAAAATGCATAAAAAAATAAAAAAATTATAACAAAATAATAAGATAAATATTGATCTATAAGTGATTATTACTTAAAGTCCTTGGGCTAGTAGGTTTTGCTGTGACATATGACAGAAAAGGCATTGCTGACCATGCTGATAAGCTTGCATCGGAAATAAGTGGTAATTTGACTAACTTGTTAAAAGCACTTGGAGTAGACATATTCACAGGTTTTGGAACCATTTCGGGTCCCCAAAAAGTGAAAGTTGGCTCTTCCAACAACAGAGCAATTAAGGAGGAGCATGGATTTTCTAAGAAGAGCAAGAAGATAGAAATTATGGCAGGGGAGGATTCGAATATTTTCATGCTTCTTGGTGTAAACAATGATGGAATTGTAGCTCGTAAATAGTACATCCTTTTTGTAGCTATACTCCGCACCCAAAAGTCTAGCTTCCCAGTGACACTTGAATTGTTTGACTTGGACACCAATAAGGAGATTGATAAGGAAGATGTATTGGTACAGTATTTTGATATAAGAATTGAGACGGCAATAGAAATTTTTTAATGCCACCCAAGTATTGATAGAATATACTTGTGAATATAAGTGGGATGGATCTACTAATTTTCTTTCTTCTATATAAGGTTGCAACTTCAATTAAAACTAAAGCCAATAAATATGATTTAGTAATCAGAAATTACGTAATTTGTAAGAAATTTTAAAATTTAAAATTTTATACTGGTATGTAAAAGAAAATTAACATAGAAGTAATGGTAACTTAATTAGGGTAATTTGGAAATAGAACAGAGTTGAATTAAGTATTAATAACAAAAAGTAAAAAAAAACATAAAAGATGTTGCCACAAAGTCTCATAATTGAGTTGTTGCCACTATGTTTTAATGCTTCACATTTTTTTATTATTTATATTTCTTCTTTTTATTGGAGCGAGTGGTAATGTAACTAAAGGGTCCCAAAGAAGTGGGGCTTTTGATGCAAAAAGAGAGGCTAGAAATAAGGCCAGATTGTCGTCCATCGCACGCCACTGGACCGACTTATATATCACTTCCCACTAATGCCATTTTTCTCACAGAATCCAAATGATTGATTGTGACCCAGAAACCATATCCTCCTTTTGTCTCTCCAATCCCGATCTTTCTCCCTCTCTATCTCTGTTCCCATCTCATGTCATTTTGTGAATCCTTGGAATGAAAAAATAACCATGAATGAACTTTCAAATGATGAAAGATGATTCCCTTGGCGTGCAAGACTTAGATTGTTTTTGTTGTTGGATAGAGTGCTCCTAATCTTCATGGCTTTTTTTTAATGCTAAAATCCTTATATATCCTATTGATGATGGATTGATGGGATAATAGCTTTGATTTTTTATTTAGCGATTGGCCAACACCCAGTTCAGATATATTTTTACTTTTTTTTTTGTTTTGAAAATCCTTTTATTACCATGGAAAATAAATTGACGAATAAATAACAATTTTGATTTTTAAAATAATTTAATTGTTTTTTAATATTTTTTCAAACAATTTTTTCCTTAATTTAATTTCTTAAAGTAATTTTTTAAAAATAAAAATATACATTAGAGGATAAAATTGAAAAAAAAATTTAAAGACTAAATTAAAATTTAAGAGTATTTTAAAACTCAAAACGAACAATTTACTCTTAATTATTTGAATATACGCTACATGACCATTTAGCAGCGTAACCATTTACATAAAGTACGTCATTAGGTGCTCCTTTTTAGTCTCTGCTCTACTTTATGATTTTCCCATTTTGAGGGCCATGTTAATGATTTGTATAAAGATCAATAGAAAATATTTTCAGCACCATATAACTACGTGAAAATTGAAATGATTTCGTTTTTTCATATAATTTATTTATAGTTTGTTTTGTTATTGTTTAATTATTCTATAATACTTTTGACATAATTTTAATACAAATAACTACTTCAACATTGAGAGGATGGATAATTTTATTATTAAAAATTTATTTAATTCACTTACACTTTAAATAGTTTCATAACAATTTATGGTCATTGCTTGGAATAATTTGACATTTGAAAATTCAAACCATCAACTTATTCCTATCAATAGTCTTATAACACTACGAAATTGTTCAATATATAAGTCAGATACACTTTTAACCATAAAATTGTTCACCTTTTTGATATTCATGGTTTTTTTTTTATAGAATTTGAAAATAAAATACTACAGGCCAGATGGTTAAGCTATAATAGGTCAAACCATAAGATGGTTAAACACATTTTGAACAACATAAAAGTAATTAAACTAATTTCTAGTCAAACCACAAAGAGATAAATTATAATTCAACTTAATTAATTTTTTTTATAATCTGTCCATTACTTAACAACTTGATTCTTGATTTTAATTATCTTCTTAAATTGAAAATCATTTTCGAATTAATTTATACAACAAAGTAAAGATAATTATGTTAGTTCACATGATAAACATGTGTACAGTAAAAGCAGTGTAAAACAAATCCAAAATCTGATATGGAACAAGGGAACACTTCAAATCTAGGGTTGTCAAACGGGGCGGGCCGGGTTGGCCCGCCCCGTTTGACCTTAACCCGCCCCTTAAACGGGGCGGGGCGGGCCAGCCCGCCAATTGGGCGGGCTGGAAAATGCCAACCCGCCCCTCCCCTGATCCTTTTTTTTTTCTTTATTTTTGGATGGGTTGGCGGGCCAACCCGCCCCGCCCTAACCCGCCTCGCCGGGTTGGCGGGCCAGGACGGGTCAACCCGCCATTTTAGCGGGTTGTAAAATTACAAACCCAGCCCGTCATTTTTGACGGGCTGAACGGGCCAACCCAATAGGCCCGGGCCGTTTTGACAGCTTTTTTCAAATCCTAGATGTATTCTCTCTTTCTATATACATTAAAAGTTAACAGGCCATATACCAAATAATTGCCCTAGGGGTTCGAATTTCAACTTGGAAGTGGTGGGAATTTTCTTTCCTGGCTAGAGTTGACCAAATAAAAGGTACTAATAATTATCTCGAAAGGAGAGGAAATTAGACACTGTATTTTCTTGGCTCACAACAGTTATAAACAAAAGTTGGAATTAGGAAGGCCTTATGATGGTCTTTTCGTATATGCTATGCCCCACTACGAATCGAAAAGTAGTGAACCAGAATCATTAATTTGCTTTAATTAGCATAAAGCTCATACTTTTGTTCTCCCCTTTTCTTTCTACAACTTGCTGTAAACAAACATTTCTTGGAGCATTGTAGAAAAAGAAGAGAAGGTCATCGGCCATTGGTGGATTGTGCTGAAACAAAAACCGATAAGATTGGTAATGATATCATTTATATTGCCAGCTTCATTTTATGATATCTTCGTAAAAGAAAAGCTTAGAACAAAAGGTTTTTTTTTTTTTTTTATCAAATTGGAAACGGCGGTTACTGACTTACGGGGAATTTATTATTGTTATTACTTATTACAGCTATTCATATTTTAGCACTATATATAATGAGACTTAGCTCTACTGGACTAGTATAAAATTTCATGCATGTCAATCCGTAATTATTTTCTAGTAAAAATGCGCAAATTTTTTCTTTCTTATTTTTATCTAATTAATGAAAAAACTTATTCTCTGACTATTCTCTCGTAAGATAGCAAATGAATAGCTAAAAAATAATTTGCTCGTTCAATTTCGTAGTTACTTTTTTACTTTCGTAGTGTTAGTTTGGTTCATAAAATTACCAGTTTATTTTATCTATATAAATCAAGTCTATTTTATTACGAAGCTATTATTATTTTAAAATACGTTTATCAGATATCATGAAATTTATTTTCAACTTATACATTTTAAAATAGCATACAACCTGAGCTCGCTAAATTCTAAAATGTTCCGTCATTATAATTATCAATTTAATACTTACATATATCTTCATCCTTGCTCTGAAATTCGAAAGAAAATGACCTGATCAGCAACCAGGGAAAGCGTACATGATGACCATTAATCTCCATAAATAACATATCTAGCTAACTTTGTTGGTTTGATTTTTAAGTTCCTTGTATGTTAAAGATTAAACTACACAAGAAAAAACAAATGTTAGAGGCATTGTTCAAGACTTGGCTTCGTCTATAGTTACTGTGATCTTTTTTGACAGCAATTGCCCTTGGATTAGTCCGTTTTATAAGAATTTTCAAGGGATGTGATTAGCAAATGGAATAATTATAGTTCTACCCATTTTTTGCACCGAAACCTAAAGTTCACTTGGAAACTTTTGTGGGAAATTTCATAATTTTGGGGAATTTTCCAGAGGATTTTAATTAGGAAACTTTTGCTGGAATTATTTTCTAAGTTTTATTTATAAAAACCGTACGAAAATTTCAAGAAGAAATAGGACAAGAAAAAGTTTAAAAAAGACCTCAAAAATGAAAATAAATTGCATTTAAACAATCCCACATTGGAAATTAGAAATTATAATTTCATATTATTAAAATCATCTTGGGAAAATTCGCTGGAAAATAAAAAAGGAATAAGAAAATCCCTATGAAATTTTGCTAAATTAAAAAATGTTAGTAAATATTTTCAGCACCCAAAAAGGATGGTTGAATTGAGTAAATAATATTTAGCCAATTTTTCAACTAGGCTAATATTTTAACGAAAGATCAGGCAGAAACTTCTATTTGATTGTTTCAAAGCAAAGGTAAAACAATTTTCACAAGATCAGTTCATAAAAAACCTTTGAGAACAACTAATATAAACAGGTTCCAAAACCAAGTTAAAAGCATGTTCCGAAATGGATTTTAAGACCAAGTCCAAAACATCAATTAGTGCAAATGATAAGGCATAAATTATAAACTGTTCAGAGTAAAGCCACTGTTACACAAGGCAAACAGTGGATGAATCACAGTTGGCTTGCAAGACAATAATCAATCAACATCATAGTAATAAATCTATATTTGTTCTAGTATTTTATGATATTTTTAATTTATTTTTGTATGTTTTATTTCAAAATTATGTTACTTTGAAGTTACTTTTATATATTTGAAGTGTTAAAGAGAAGTTTTAAGTATCCTATTAAAAAAAATTTGAAGCAGTACGATGTCATTTTGGGTTCCCTGCAAGAGGAAGCCGTGCCCCCAAACTAGAGTTGGAACCCCAAGAAAAAAGGAGGAGGGGAAGTCGCTGTCTTGATCCATATTAGCCTCCTCCTTAAAATCCAACCCTCTCTTGCTCTCTGAATAATCACCTCTCACCAGAATCAAGTCCCTCTGGTCCCTTCCTCATCGTCGTCGCCAAATATGGGGTAGGAACACATCATGGACACCACATCTCCTCTCTCTTTTCCCTTCGATCACTGACAACCACGATTTCTTCCTCCTTGTCGTTACCAAGCTACTGGAGGAACTAACCCTCACCATCACCATCTCCTCTCAACACAACCACTCATGGATCACACCATTTTTGTGCTTGTAGGGGAAACTTTTTTTCTTTATTTTCATTTTTATTTTTGTTTCTTTTTATTTTGCTTTTTTACAATATGTTTGGGATTTTTGTAGTTGAGTTCATTGGCTTGGATTTAATTATGAGAGGCTAAACATATTGTGGTTGTTTAATTTAGCTACTAGGAATGTATTGATTATTTTAGTGAATTGTTTTTAATGCAAGTTTGAGATTATTTATTATTCATTGTTCTTTATCCATTTGATAATTATAAACTAGTCACCTATCAATTTGTAATTAAAATTGGTATATAAGAATTAGGTGTTAGATACATTATCTGTACTTAATTAAGCTCTCTTGAACAAAAGTTTAATTTAGATGGTTGTGCTTTTCCTTGTGTTTAATCTAATTAACAAAGTAATTATCTGGACCGAGGAAATTAATTAGTTAATTGTAAGTGAGAATTAACCATAATCATTTGGATTGTCTAACCTTGGTGGAAAAAACCAACAAGAGACTTAGGATTTTTTTATTTTTATTAACTAAGTATTTTAAAATAGGATTGGTTAGTTCAATATACTCCCATTAGGTTCCATAGAATTTAATTCAGTTTGATTTAATTATTTTGCATTCTTATAGTTTAGTAAGTAGAATTAATTTATTTTGAACATCCATAATAATTTGTTTAGAGTATTTAGGATTTTATTTTATTTTACTTAGTTTAATTTATTTTAATTTGATTTCATTTTAATTGTTTGATAATTTTAGTATTTTAAACCACTGCAATTCTTTGAGAAATCGACCTCAGGGTAAACATATCATTACACTATTAGTAATTCATGCACTTGCGAGCATTTAAAATTTGCACATCAAGTTTTTAGCATCGTTGCTGGGAAATTGGCATTTAAATTTTTAAGGCTTAATTGCATTTTTTGTTTTCTTAATTTGCTAAAGTTGTAGTTTTGGTCCCCTTAGTTTCATCCTAAACAATATGGTCTCCCTAATTTTATCAAAAGTTGTAGTTTTGGTTCCTCAATTAACTTTCCATTCATTTTTTAACGGCTATTGGTGACGTGGACAACAAAAAAGCCATATAGACACAAAAATGGTACATGTCACCCAAATAATTTTTCCTTCTCAGCCTCCACAAGGGAGGGAAGATGAAAATTAGGGGTACTGATGTATAGTCCAATCTTATGTGGAGAATAAGAAAGCAAAATTATTTGGTAATGTGTAAATTTTTTATGTTCATGTGGCTTGTTTGTTGTCCATGTCAGCAATGTCTGTTAAAAAATGGATGGAAAATTAATTGAAGAGCCAAAACTTCAACTTCGATGAAATAAGAGGGATTAAAACCACAACTTTGGCAAATTAGGGGAACCAAAAATACAACTAAGCCAAATTTCAATTGTTTTCTTCGGTACTAGATTTATTATTTCTGAGTGATTTGTTCTTTATTTTTAGTTTTACTATTTCTGTTTTAGTTTATTACTTTTATTTTATTTTACACTATTTGTCACAACGTGACGGCCAGTGAAAAAGCCATCATTTTATGACTTTGAGGCGCGTAAGGGAAAATACAGAGAAAATTTGGAGTCGCCACCAATTAATTAGAAG
>JASKGM010005961.1:0-11633 GCA_034509205.1 Ceratonia siliqua
ATGATTGAGGATTCACTCTTCTCCATTGGACCATGGCAAATGATCATAGACAATCACTCATTATGATTATAAACATGGCAATGTTTTCAACTCTCTATCCTAACTACTAACAGTAGATAACAACATGCTCTGCTGTCCCATTCTTTCTTTAATTATTCGGTAAATAAAATAATGCTCCCTACTTACTCCTTATCCAATGAACAACCAAGGAAATGCTTCCTATATTTAATCCAATGAAAGCTTTAAGATAAGAAAGATAGGTTAATCTAGGCAACAATCTTAAAAGCTTAGATTATTTGACCTATGTTATGCTCCACAGCATATTTCTCAAGGATTTGGACATCCATATTCACTACAAATTGCTACTTGTTAATAAAAGAATCAAACTATTACGTATTCAATCATTTATCCTAGCTTTAGATGATTACCTTGATCATTTACATAAACAACCATTCAAGAGAAGTTGAATACATCATTAATGAATATAATCACAAAATCATGTCCAAGGCATTGAGTTCACCCTCAAACTATAGAAAATAGAAGACGAATAAAGAAAATGTGAAGAGGAAACTCTTCGAAGACTTCCAAGCAGTTGAATCTTCTCAAGAATCACTACCTTCAGCCTTCCTTTTGCTCTTCTCCTATCTTCTAAGCTTTTTCTCAATTCTTCAAGTGTTAGATTGAGTGAGTGAAGTGATAGATCTAAATTTAAGTGAATCAGCGTGAGAGGGCACTACGGCTTTGGCTTCAAAGCATTTCAGCACTCAGCCCTTGAAATTGATTTAGGCATGACAACATTAGGCACTATGGCGCCCACCTTTTGGATAGCCACGAGCTACAACACTTAACCTTGGAACAAATTTCTTCATCTTTTGGTCATCGCAGCGCCGAGGCACTGGACTCTTAACTCTAAAACCATTTTTCTTCAAATTTTAGCACCGTGGAATCTAAGAACGGGCACTAGGGTGCTGGGCTCCATGACTTTGGTCTGAAAATATGTGTTTTGAGCTTTTTTACAAATGGAATTGCTTCCATATTGCTCCAAAGCATACCTAACTTGAATAACTTCATCTCATAAATGAATTTCTACTTCAAAACACCTACAAAACATAAAACAAAGCTAAGAACACAAGAAACTTAAGAACAAAGCAATTAAATGTAAGAGAATTCAACATAAAAATATGACAAAATATGCACTTATCAAGTAACCATTCTAGAGGTTGGATGCATATCTGATCATGTATTCAGTCAAGATATCAATATGGTGAGCCCACAGTCAAAACCAAAAGGTTTTGATTGGCATAACCTTAAATTTTGACACCATTTGAGCCCACATGCACCTCTAGGGCGTTATTGCCCAAATTTTCACGAGTCGGTGTGTCAACCTGTTTAGTGCCGTTTTCTCTGGCAGTCATAAGAGAGAGCTTTGAATACCTACTTCCAATCACTTTTTGGCCTTTAATATTAGTTCCTAACTAGGGGCAATACATCTTCCCTTTATTCCTTTACTTTGTGACATCAGCCAAGCTTATTCCTTCTATGCCTTTAGATTATGTCATTTATGTTCCAAAATGCCCATTTAATTTGATTATTGTTAGTCAATTAACTTATACCCATAATTATTCTATTGTCTTTTCAAATAAATTTTTTGTAAGATTAGGGTACGAGACAGATGATTGGCATTAGGCATGAGAGTCATAGGGGTTGTATAATATTTCATTGCCTCCATCATTAATTGCTTACACCACTTTTACAAACTCACCATCTCTTATTCATAGTAGGTTAGGGCATCCTAATATCTCAAAACTCTAGAAAATGATTCCTTAATTATCTAATTTAAAGTTTCTTACTTATGAGTCATGTTAGCTTGGTAAACATACCAGAACTTCGTTTCCTAAGACTAATAATAATTAGGTTGTGTCTCCTTTTGAACATGTTTACTTTGATATTTGGGGTTCAAGTTGGGTTAGTTCTAATATTGGTTTTCAATACTTTGTCATATTTATTGACGACTATTCTCGTTGCACTTAGTTATTTTTAATAAAAAAATTGTTCATAATTGTTTTCTATTTTCCAACAATTTTGTGCTGAAGTTAAAACAATATTTGGTACCCATATTCATATTTTATGTAGTGACAATCCTTGTGAATATATGTTCGCATCATTCCAAAATTTTTTGACTTCACATAGAATTCTTCATCAATCATGATGTGCTTAAACCCTACAGCAAAATAGGATTGTTGAATATAAGAATCGTCATCTTATTTAGACAACTTGAACTTTACTTCTTCATAATAAGATTTCCTTACATTTTTAGGGAGATTCGGTTCTTATTGCATGTTTTTTCATTAATTGCATGTCATCTTTTTATATTGCAAAATCAAATACTTCATTATCTTTAGTTTCCTAATCAGCCTATTTATTCATTTTCTTCACATAGTTTTGGTTACACTTGCTTAATTTGTTCATATCCTAACCCCTTGACATGGTAAACCTTTTGCCAAAGCCATCAACTATATTTTCCTTGGCTATTCTCATCTTCAAAAAGGGTATTGTTGTTATTCTCCAAACGTAAATTGTTTCTTCATCTTAGTTGATGTTACATTATTTGAGAGTTCACCTTTCTTTCCTTCATTGGTTGAAACCAATCATGTGTCTGAAGTATTTCCTATTCCATATATTTATTCTCATGCCAATGTTACTACTCAAACTTTTTAGACATATCAATGTCGTATGTGCCCTGATCTTCCTGTGCATTTGAATACAATACTTAATGACTTAATCCTAGTCCAATATCTATACCAACCCATATCTACCTCCATATGATAGTTTCCCACTTTCTGTTCAAAACGGTATTCATTATACTCGAAATCCTCATCTTATTTATAATTTATTGAGTTGTCATCATTTATCTTCTCCATATTATGCGTTTGTATCCTCTTTGTCTTCTATTTATGTGCCTAAAACTACCGATGATTTTTCACATCAAGCTATGATTAATGAGATGACTTCTTTACATTCTAGTGGCACTTGGGATTTAGTTTTGCTTCCATCTAGGAATCCACTATTGATTGTCGGTAGGTGTAAACTGTAAAAATTAGCCCTAATGGCCAAATCATTCGTCTAAAGCCCGTCTTGTTGCTAAGGGATATAATCAAATATCCAGATTGGATTATGGTGATACCTTTTTACCAGTGGCCAAGATTGCTTCCGTTCGCTTATTCCTCTTTATGGCTGCCATGTGCGATTGGTCACTTTATTAATTAGATATAAAAAATTCCTTTCACCATGGTTAGCTTGGCTTTGTTACTTTGGGAGTCTAGGTTAGTATACAAATTGCATCACTCTCTTTATAGCCTAAATCAATCTCCTTAAGCATGGTTTAGTAGATTTATCACAATTCTTTATTAATTTGGAATGAGTTGCTGTGAGGCAGATCACTCAGTATTTTTCCACCATACTTCTCATGGCCTATAAATATATTTGGTGGTGTATATGGATGATATTTTCATAATAAGAAGTGACCAAGATGGGATTCAGTCATTAAAATGACATCTCTATCACCATTTTCAGATCAAAGATCTTAGCAAACTGAAGTATTTCTTAGGTATTGAGGTTGCTCAATATATAAATAGTATAGCCATTTCACAAAGAAAATATGCTCTAAACATATTGGAGGAAAACAACACGATGAATTGTCAACATGTTGACACACATATAAATCTAAATTTAAAATTATTACTATGACAAAGAAAGCTACTAGCAGATCTTGGTAGATATCAGAGACTTGTTGTGAAGTTAAATTATCTCATGATTACTAGACCAAGTATTTCCTTTGTTGTCAATGTAGTGAGTCAATTCCTACAATCTCCCTACAATAGTCATTGGGATACTGTGATTCATATCCTCATATATCCAAAGAGAGCACCAGGCTAAAGACTGCTTATGAAGATAAGGGTAATACATGGGTGATTTTTTAAATTGATGTAGATTAGGCAGGGTCTCCCTCAAATAAGCGTTTAACTTTTAGATACTGTGTTTTTATTATAGCAAAGTTTGGTTTCCTAGAAAAGTAAGAAATGAGATATCGTTGCCAGATTTAATGCGAAAACAGAATACTGTTATATGGCTCTAGCCACCTCTGAGCTTATTTGGTTGAAATAGTTACTTCTAGAGTTGAAGTTTTGAAAAATTACACAGATGCAATCAGTTTGTGACAATCAAACTACCATACATATAACTTCAAACCCTGTTTTTCATGAGAGGACCAAACATATAGAGATTGATTGTAATTTCATCAGGGGAAAAGTTTTGTTTAATTGCATTACTACGAGTTTCATCAACTTGAATGATCAGTTAGCAAATATCTTTACTTAATCCCTTAGAGGTCCTATTAACAATTATATTTGAAACATGCTTGGTTCATATGATTTATATACTTCAGCTTGAGGGGGAGTGTTAGAGTTATCTTTTAATTAGGAGTTATCTAAATCTTCTATTTTTATTAGTTATCAAATTATTTTTAACTGATCTCTAGGAGTTTGTATTGTACTTAAATTCTATTTCATAATATTATAAATAAAATGAGTCACAAGGGCTAAGCAAAGAGTTTCCTCTAGCCTCTAAACCTTGTTTTAACCTTAAATGTAAACAAAAATGTCCTGCCAAATCATTGAAGCTAATCTCAGGCAGTACTTCCTCTTGTTTCTCTTTAATGATAGAAGAAGAAGAAGCATCAATGGAAGGTAAGACATTGGTAAGTAATTCATCTAGTTCTTCTCTACCCAATAACATGTAACATTAGCTCTTGCATTTATCAGTAGGACTAACTTTTTCATCATAGTGGTAACATAGTCCTTTTTCTCTATGAATTCTAATTTATTGAGGGTTGAGTTTTCTGAAGGTTAAGGTTGACTGTGTGGATGGTGGATATTGGGGAGCAGTAGTGGGTTTAGTACTATGAGAAGGTAAGACATTGGTAAGTAATTCATCAAGTTCCTCTCTACCAAATAATAGGTAACATTGGCTCTTGAATTTATAAGTAGGATTTACTTTTTCATCATAGTGGTAACATAGTCTTTTTTCTCTGTGAATTCTAATCTATTAAGGGTTGAGTTTTCTGAAGGTTGAGGTTGACTGTGTGGATGATGGATATTGGGGAGCAGTAGTGGTTTTAGTACTATGAGAAGGTGAGGGTACAAGTACTTGTTTAAGGATAATGGTGTAAGGTTTAATGAAAGGCGGAGATGAAGTATATGGGATTGAATATGAAGAAATAGATTGAGTAGGCACAAAGTAAGTGGAAGGATAATGAGATGAAGAATTTGTTAGATTTTCCTCTTCCCGTGAGAATCGGTAACAATCGATTTGAGAAAGTTAAAGATATGGTCCATGTATTCCACGATTTTAGGAACGAAATCACATTCAAAATTGCCCCACGTTTTGTGCTCAGTGGAAAACGGCTCGGTGATGGATAGGGCCTATTAATACCGTGCTTTCTCCTTAGGTTAGGTCCCTAAGCCTTACAATCTCCTACAATCATAAATACACCATCTAATTGAGGTTATGTGAGGTTTAGAAGCACCCAAACCGAAACTAAACACATTCCCTTGAGTGTTTTTACAGTTTGAACTACAATGGCTGGAGGTATGAATTCGATCCAATTTTTGCTTTCGCTTTTAATTCCTTAATGTTCATTTAGATCACTGAACATGTTTAAGATCGATTAAGGCTAACAATTGGTATCAGAGCATGGTTGAATTTTCATCCTCTGCTTTGCTCTATTTTATGTTTCGATTTTTGTTAAACTAACCAATTTCGATTTTTCAATTGACATGTTTTTGATGCATAATATGATTGGAAATCATCTAAAGATGAGGTAGTGATCTTTAAGTTATTAAGCTTATTCAACGATTTATGTTTGTTTTGGACCTTTTATATGCAGTGGCCTTATGATAGATTCTGGGCTTTATATACATAATACATAGTAATTTTTATACATGTGAAACGCGGTTTTCAATTTCTCAAGTTTTTAGATTTCTTTTATTATATATATATATATATAATAAAAGAAATCTAAAAACTTGAGAAATTGAAAACCGCGTTTCACATGTATAAAAATTACTATGTATTATGTATATAAAGCCCAGAATCTATCATAAGGCCACTGCATATAAAAGGTCCAAAACAAACATAAATCGTTGAATAAGCTTAATAACTTAAAGATCACTACCTCATCTTTAGATGATTTCCAATCATATTATGCATCAAAAACATGTCAATTGAAAAATCGAAATTGGTTAGTTTAACAAAAATCGAAACATAAAATAGAGCAAAGCAGAGGATGAAAATTCAACCATGCTCTGATACCAATTGTTAGCCTTAATCGATCTTAAACATGTTCAGTGATCTAAATGAACATTAAGGAATTAAAAGCGAAAGCAAAAATTGGATCGAATTCATACCTCCAGCCATTGTAGTTCAAACTGTAAAAACACTCAAGGGAATGTGTTTAGTTTCGGTTTGGGTGCTTCTAAACCTCACATAACCTCAATTAGATGGTGTATTTATGATTGTAGGAGATTGTAAGGCTTAGGGACCTAACCTAAGGAGAAAGCACGGTATTAATAGGCCCTATCCATCACCGAGCCGTTTTCCACTGAGCACAAAACGTGGGGCAATTTTGAATGTGATTTCGTTCCTAAAATCGTGGAATACATGGACCATATCTTTAACTTTCTCAAATCGATTGTTACCGATTCTCACGGGAAGAGGAAAATCTAACAAATTCTTCATCTCATTATCCTTCCACTTACTTTGTGCCTACTCAATCTATTTCTTCATATTCAATCCCATATACTTCATCTCCGCCTTTCATTAAACCTTACACCATTATCCTTAAACAAGTACTTGTACCCTCACCTTCTCATAGTACTAAAACCACTACTGCTCCCCAATATCCATCATCCACACAGTCAACCTCAACCTTCAGAAAACTCAACCCTTAATAGATTAGAATTCACAGAGAAAAAAGACTATGTTACCACTATGATGAAAAAGTAAATCCTACTTATAAATTCAAGAGCCAATGTTACCTATTATTTGGTAGAGAGGAACTTGATGAATTACTTACCAATGTCTTACCTTCTCATAGTACTAAACCCACTACTGCTCCCCAATATCCACCATCCACACAGTCAACCTTAACCTTCAGAAAACTCAACCCTCAATAAATTAGAATTCATAGAGAAAAAGGACTATGTTACCACTATGATGAAAAAGTTAGTCCTACTGATAAATGCAAGAGCTAATGTTACATGTTATTGGGTAGAGAAGAACTAGATGAATTACTTACCAATGTCTTACCTTCCATTGATGCTTCTTCTTCTTCTATCATTAAAGAGAAACAAGAGGAAGTACTGCCTGAGATTAGCTTCAATGATTTGGCAGGACATTTTTGTTTACATTTAAGGTTAAAACAAGGTTTAGAGGCTAGAGGAAACTCTTTGCTTAGCCCTTGTGACTCATTTTATTTATAATATTATGAAATAGAATTTAAGTACAATACAAACTCCTAGAGATCAGTTAAAAATAATTTGATAACTAATAAAAATAGAAGATTTAGATAACTCCTAATTAAAAGATAACTCTAACACTCCCCCTCAAGCTGAAGTATATAAATCATATGAACCAAGCATGTTTCAAATATAATTGTTAATAGGACCTCTAAGGGATTAAGTAAAGATATTTGCTAACTGATCATTCAAGTTGATGAAACTCGTAGTAATGCAATTAAACAAAACTTTTCCCCTGATGAAATTACAATCAATCTCTATATGTTTGGTCCTCTCATGAAAAACAGGGTTTGAAGTTATATGTATGGTAGTTTGATTGTCACAAACTGATTGCATCTGTGTAATTTTTCAAAACTTCAACTCTAGAAGTAACTATTTCAACCAAATAAGCTCAGAGGTGGCTAGAGCCATATAACAGTATTCTGTTTTCGCATTAAATCTGGCAACGATATCTCATTTCTTACTTTTCTAGGAAACCAAACTTTGCTATAATAAAAACACAGTATCTAAAAGTTAAACGCTTATTTGAGGGAGACCCTGCCTAATCTACATCAATTTAAAAAATCACCCATGTATTACCCTTATCTTCATAAGCAGTCTTTAGCCTGGTGCTCTCTTTGGATATATGAGGATATGAATCACAGTATCCCAATGACTATTGTAGGGAGATTGTAGGAATTGACTCACTACATTGACAACAAAGGAAATACTTGGTCTAGTAATCATGAGATAATTTAACTTCACAACAAGTCTCTGATATCTACCAAGATCTGCTAGTAGCTTTCTTTGTCATAGTAATAATTTTAAATTTAGATTTATATGTGTGTCAACATGTTGACAATTCATCGTGTTGTTTTCCTCCAATATGTTTAGAGCATATTTTCTTTGTGAAATGGCTATACTATTTATATATTGAGCAACCTCAATACCTAAGAAATACTTCAGTTTGCTAAGATCTTTGATCTGAAAATGGTGATAGAGATGTCATTTTAATGACTGAATCCCATCTTGGTCACTTCTTATTATGAAAATATCATCCATATACACCACCAAATATATTTATAGGCCATGAGAAGTATGGTGGAAAAATACTGAGTGATCTGCCTCACAGCAACTCATTCCAAATTAATAAAGAATTGTGATAAATCTACTAAACCATGCTTAAGGAGATTGATTTAGGCTATAAAGAGAGTGATGCAATTTGTATACTAACCTAGACTCCCAAAGTAACAAAGCCAAGCTAACCATGGTGAAAGGAATTTTTTATATCTAATTAATAAAGTGACCAATCGCACATGGCAGCCATAAAGAGGAATAAGCGAACGGAAGCAATCTTGGCCACTGGTAAAAAGGTATCACCATAATCCAATCTGGATATTTGATTATATCCCTTAGCAACAAGACGGGCTTTAGACGAATGATTTGGCCATTAGGGCTAATTTTTACAGTTTACACCTACCGACAATCAATAGTGGATTCCTAGATGGAAGCAAAACTAAATCCCAAGTGCCACTAGAATGTAAAGAAGTCATCTCATTAATCATAGCTTGATGTGAAAAATCATCGGTAGTTTTAGGCACATAAATAGAAGACAAAGAGGATACAAACGCATAATATGGAGAAGATAAATGATGACAACTCAATAAATTATAAATAAGATGAGGATTTCGAGTATAATGAATACCGTTTTGAACAGAAAGTGGGAAACTATCATATGGAGGTAGATATGGGTTGGTATAGATATTGGACTAGGATTAAGTCATTAAGTATTGTATTCAAATGCACAGGAAGATCAGGGCACATACGACATTGATATGTCTAAAAAGTTTGAGTAGTAACATTGGCATGAGAATAAATATATGGAATAGGAAATACTTCAGACACATGATTGGTTTCAACCAATGAAGGAAAGAAAGGTGAACTCTCAAATAATGTAACATCAACTAAGATGAAGAAACAATTTACGTTTGGAGAATAACAACAATACCCTTTTTGAAGATGAGAATAGCCAAGGAAAATATAGTTGATGGCTTTGGCAAAAGGTTTACCATGTCAAGGGGTTAGGATATGAACAAATTAAGCAAGTGTAACCAAAACTATGTGAAGAAAATGAATAAATAGGCTGATTAGGAAACTAAAGATAATGAAGTATTTGATTTTGCAATATAAAAAGATGACATGCAATTAATGAAAAAACATGCAATAAGAACCGAATCTCCCTAAAAATGTAAGGAAATCTTATTATGAAGAAGTAAAGTTCAAGTTGTCTAAATAAGATGACGATTCTTATATTCAACAATCCTATTTTGCTGTAGGGTTTAAGCACATCATGATTGATGAAGAATTCTATGTGAAGTCAAAAAATTTTGGAATGATGCGAACATATATTCACAAGGATTGTCACTACATAAAATATGAATATGGGTACCAAATATTGTTTTAACTTCAGCACAAAATTGTTGGAAAATAGAAAACAATTATGAACAATTTTTTTATTAAAAATAACTAAGTGCAACGAGAATAGTCGTCAATAAATATGACAAAGTATTGAAAACCAATATTAGAACTAACCCAACTTGAACCCCAAATATCAAAGTAAACATGTTCAAAAGGAGACACAACCTAATTATTATTAGTCTTAGGAAACGAAGTTCTGGTATGTTTACCAAGCTAACATGACTCATAAGTAAGAAACTTTAAATTAGATAATTAAGGAATCATTTTCTAGAGTTTTGAGATATTAGGATGCCCTAACCTACTATGAATAAGAGATGGTGAGTTTGTAAAAGTGGTGTAAGCAATTAATGATGGAGGCAATGAAATATTATACAACCCCTATGACTCTCATGCCTAATGCCAATCATCTGTCTCGTACCCTAATCTTACAAAAAATTTATTTGAAAAGACAATAGAATAATTATGGGTATAAGTTAATTGACTAACAATAATCAAATTAAATGGGCATTTTGGAACATAAATGACATAATCTAAAGGCATAGAAGGAATAAGCTTGGCTGATGTCACAAAGTAAAGGAATAAAGGGAAGATGTATTGCCCCTAGTTAGGAACTAATATTAAAGGCCAAAAAGTGATTGGAAGTAGGTATTCAAAGCTCTCTCTTATGACTGCCAGAGAAAACGGCACTAAACAGGTTGACACACCGACTCGTGAAAATTTGGGCAATAACGCCCTAGAGGTGCATGTGGGCTCAAATGGTGTCAAAATTTAAGGTTATGCCAATCAAAACCTTTTGGTTTTGACTGTGGGCTCACCATATTGATATCTTGACTGAATACATGATCAGATATGCATCCAACCTCTAGAATGGTTACTTGATAAGTGCATATTTTGTCATATTTTTATGTTGAATTCTCTTACATTTAATTGCTTTGTTCTTAAGTTTCTTGTGTTCTTAGCTTTGTTTTATGTTTTGTAGGTGTTTTGAAGTAGAAATTCATTTATGAGATGAAGTTATTCAAGTTAGGTATGCTTTGGAGCAATATGGAAGCAATTCCATTTGTAAAAAAGCTCAAAACACATATTTTCAGACCAAAGTCATGGAGCCCAGCACCCTAGTGCCCGTTCTTAGATTCCACGGTGCTAAAATTTGAAGAAAAATGGTTTTAGAGTTAAGAGTCCAGTGCCTCGGCGCTGCGATGACCAAAAGATGAAGAAATTTGTTCCAAGGTTAAGTGTTGTAGCTCGTGGCTATCCAAAAGGTGGGCGCCATAGTGCCTAATGTTGTCATGCCTAAATCAATTTCAAGGGCTGAGTGCTGAAATGCTTTGAAGCCAAAGCCGTAGTGCCCTCTCACGCTGATTCACTTAAATTTAGATCTATCACTTCACTCACTCAATCTAACACTTGAAGAATTGAGAAAAAGCTTAGAAGATAGGAGAAGAGCAAAAGGAAGGCTGAAGGTAGTGATTCTTGAGAAGATTCAACTGCTTGGAAGTCTTCGAAGAGTTTCCTCTTCACATTTTCTTTATTCGTCTTCTATTTTCTATAGTTTGAGGGTGAACTCAATGCCTTGGACATGATTTTGTGATTATATTCATT